>VDFB02019385.1:0-270383 GCA_007258455.2 Sequoia sempervirens
TATTGTGATGAAGTGGAGGATGAAGCTTCTCGATTGATGGGCACTTAATATTCTGTGGTTTCCCTCAAGTTAGCATAATATTTGAAAGGATTAGGATCGCATAGTATGGTAATTTCAAGGCTATTGTAGGGAAAATTCAAGCATTGATGGTAGGTGGAAGGTATAACTCGCATGGCATGAATCCATGGGTGACCTAGGAGAAGATTATAGGGCAAGTCCAAATCCAAGACATGGAACATTTATTCTAAGTTGTAGGGCCAACCCTTATGGGAAGTATGATTAATCCTTCAAACGAGCACTCAACATCATCCTAAGAATTGATAATAATTGTCTTAGATCAATCTATGCAAGCCTCAGAGAATCCTAATGTTGTAATGAATTTTAGGGTACATATGTTCAGACCTGCTCCACCGTCTACCAAGACTCATCTAATTTTATATTTATTAATTTGTAGACTTCAAGGTGTAGGGGATCATTATGATTCAAATTTTATTCAAAAATATCTTGTTTGGAAAATGTGACATGGTGGGCGTAGCTAGGTATCCAACCATGGCTTGAAATTGGTTGGCTTTAGGTTAGATGGTACAAGTGTATCTTGCAAGGCTTTATCTAGAATGACCCTATGCTCTGGGGAAATGCGAAGCAGTTTCATAATGGATATTTGTGTGGGTGTCTTTCCTAGATGATCCAAGAGATTGTATTGGATTTTTGGTTGCGGATTAGAGGTAGCCCCTTGTAGCATCACCTTAGCTTTGCGGGTGGTAATGCCACATTCTAAACTTTTATCAATGGTAATGGTAGCAACGTGATTATCAAGGGCTCGAATGTGATTAATGGTATAGTCATGCAAAACGTGGGTGTAATTAGCATTATTAGTATTTCTTGAACCGGAGGCCTTTGCTTTCCCATGGTCTTGAAAAGGAGTTTTGAATATGGTGTGATCAACATTGGTTTTTCCTTGTGAATTATCCATTGACATATCTCCTTGTTCAGTAAGATCTTGAATGAGGTTTTTGAGTGTCCAACATGATGATGTTTTGTGTCCTTTTCCATGATGATATTCACAAAATTCATTTTCATTCCACCAATTTGGTTAAGAAAAATGTCGGTTCATATGTTTTAATGTCAGAAAGTTGAATGATGTTTTATTGTAAAAGTTTCTTCAAATTTGACTCAATGGGTTCCCCTAAGGGTGTGTATGTTCTCTTAGTGTGTGGAGGTCCTTTACGTTGTTGATTATTTTGGACAACATTTAATGTCTGATCATGGTTGGGTGTTGGTGTGTTTTATGTGGATGGACCTTTAAGATGAAGGGTGGGGTGATTTTGATTTACCACTTTAGCATCCACAACCCCATCATTGGTGACATTCTTATTTTGAGACTGAAATTTACCTTTGTCACTAGGAGTGTTTGGAGTCTCTTTGAAGATTTTGACTAGTCCTTTTGCCACAAGAGATTTCTCAATAAAAACCCATTTTTCAATGACATCTTCAAAGGTAGTGCAACATTGAATTTGAAGTTGGATCATCAGTTTTGTGTTTAGGCTCTCTATGAAAATGCTAACCAATTGTTTCTCAAGTATGTGACAAGGAAATTTGTTAGCCATGTTGTGCCAGCTTTGATAGAATGATGTAAGTGATTCTCCCTCTTTCTATTTGGTGGAGCATAATGTTGCTAAGGTCGTGTCACTTTCTATGTTGTAGGAAAAGTGGTTAATGAATCTATCATCCAATTCACCCCATGTTCGTATCCCAAGAGGAAAGTGCACAAACCACTTTAGAGCCAGCCTCGGAAGGCTTCGTGGAAATAGTCTCGTCAAATAAGTGGGCTCATAAGCAATGTCCATACATGTGTTAAATTATTGGATGTGTTCCACTAGATCCCATTTCCCTTTGTATTTATTAAAGTTTGGAGCGATAAAATGTGGAGGATAGGGTGGCATGTATAAGTTTCTATCGAAAGGGTAAGGACACAATTCCTCCATGGAATATGTCTTCTTAGTTGCCCCTAATTGTATGTTTTCCATTTGCTGTTGTATTGTTTGCATTTATTGCATTAAGGTTTCCATGGGAGATGGTGTCATGTTGGGTTGACCTTGCATGAGGGGATCAACATTAATGTTAGGAGTGTTGTATGATAAATTTGGCACCACTGTGTGATTAGAATTGACATTTTGTTGTAAAGGATTCAGATTTCCTTGTTGATAAAGGGGTGTAAGTGTGGAATTGGTATTGATTTGATTTAACGGCATGGAATTTTCATTTGGTGTGACATTTTATTGCGATGGGAGGGGATTGGTGTTCAAATTTGTCTCAAAGGTCATGTTGGTATCAGGCGTAGCATTGATTGTTTGTGTTGGAACCTTAGATGTAACAATGTGAATTCATCTTGTCTTGTTTGGTGGATTTGACTTGAATTGATTAAGGGTGTATTATTTTGATTGCCAAATGGATTTTCAAATGTCACATCCATAGGATTAGAAGATGAGCTACCAAATGTGAATGTTGATCCTTGGGACATAGTATGTGTTCTCTTAGCTCCAAATATTGGTGGGTTAGGAATGTGTGTAGTTGTTGCAATGTGTGTTGTGGCACCAAGGGGTAGACTAGTGAAATTTTTTTGTGAAATGGGTTGACCTTGTGTGAATGTGTATTTATTTGGACCTTGGGTTTGTGATTGTGTTACTCCCTCTACAGTTGTGGAATTGTCATAATCAAAGGGGAGTTTAGCACCTTTCTTGGCAAGTGAGAGAAATAATTTATAAGGATCTACACTAACAAGCTCATCCAAAATTCATATTATTCTTGGATCTTGGGTGGCATGTTCAATTTATTCGGGGGTCAAATGTCTATTGACATTAGTTAATGTCAAGTTGGAAAATGGATTTGATGTTTCTCTTTGTGGTGTTTGAGGTGGATTTGAATTTGAACTAAGGTTCATTTCACTTGTGGGATTAAAGAGGGGATCAATTGAAGAATCCATGTCCTTTGTTTTTCCTCGTGACCTTGTTTGAACCATATACGATTTGCAACCTAAGGATTGATAATGCAAAGGTGATAATGTAAGGTGAGATATGAGACTGAGTTATATTTTTGGAATTTTTGAAAATTTGAAGGTATGAGGATTTCAAATGTTAATGCACCTAAGAAAAAGGTTTGAAATGCAATGATGTTAATGAAATTATGACCAAAGGATATTATATGCAATGAGACCAAATGAGATTATGACTAAGGTTTATGATATGTAACTAAGATTAAGGTATGCCAAATGAAACTAAGGGGATGCACCTTTGTACCTAAAAAAGAGGATGCTAACCAAACTATGGTAGACTAAGGTAACCAACTAGAATGTCAAGACCTTAGAATATGAATGCTAAAAAGTGATTGATTTTGACAACCTGGCGAGTCTAAACTAAGACTTAAATTTGAGACCCAATGATGGTTGAAAAATTATTGATAGAAAAGTTTAGGTCAATAACATTCTAGAAATGTGACCATAGTCTAATTAGAGATATGGAGGCCTCCTAATCTTAAATTTGAAGGGTTCCTAAAGCTAAGAATGATCTAAGACCAACTAAGCAATGCAAGGTAGGCAATGCAACCTAACTAAGAAAACCTAGATGAATGTGATGAAATGGTTGGTTGACTAAGCAAGTCTATAATCAAAATGTAAGGTCACTATCAGAATGTGATGAGGACTTAGATTGGACAAGGATTCCTATGAAATTTTATGATCTAGCAGTTGTGGCTCATTGTCTCATAGATGTGTTGTAGAGTTTCACAGTTGCAGTTCATGGTTACAGTTCACAGTCCAATGTTTGTAGTTTATTGTCTAACAATTATGGTTCACAGTTTGTTTAAGCCTAAAATCTAATGTTTTTGATTAATTTTTATTTTGGGAAATTTTTGAAATGTGATTGCAAACAAAAAAACACTCTAAAAATAGATTTTTGGTTGTTGACTTGTTAAATCCCTATGCGAATATGTGTATGTTTGAGGGTTATTCACCCCAATTTCCACTGGTATAGCACAATAAAAAACACATCAAGCACTTATTATCCCTAAGGTTAATGACCAATGGCAACACTTTCAGGCCCACAACTTAGAATCTCCTTCGACGCAAGTGTAGAGACACCTTTAAGGGGTGTATTCACTCTTGTATTTGTGAGAGAGGAAAACTACTTAAGGGCCTCTAGGACTTGAAGGATGACCTAATCACCCTCTCCCTAGAAAGATACAAGTAAAAAAGTAGCTTATACTAAGCTGAGGATTTGTGTCTCATCTCAAGGGAGCCGTATGGTGAGTAACTTCAGGGTGTGATGCTACACCCCTACACTGAAAGTGACACTAAATAATCTCAATCAAAAGGGTGGCTACTAAGAAGGTGCCTAGTCACAACTCAAGGGATTAAAACCTTATGGGAATCTATCAAGCCACTTAAGGCTCTAACCAACCCTACTAGGGTACATTAGAATACCACACGTAAACGTGAGCACTTCCCCTTTTAGTTTCACATTGTATGACAAGGGCTAACACTAGTTAGGACTTGAATTTTTCCTTATCCATTTTATATAGTGGTTTGAGGGAAAAACCACTTTGTTTCACCAATGAGTTCTCTGTTAGGATGTGTCTCAATTGGTAGGCCCTTCTACAAAAGAAAAAGATAATATGGAGTGAATTCTCTTACACTCAAGATCCATAAAAGTGGCAAGGGGAAAGTATACTCTCACTACACCTTATTGGGTTCTAAAACACAAAATTTGTGCAAGCACACTAAACACAGAAGACAATGATTAATTTTAAGCCCAAATTGAAATGTTCCTAATTAGGATGAAAGACAAAACAAAATTCAAGTTGTTCATTTTAAACCCAAAATGAAATGTGAAAGTTGACTTTCTTTTTAACCCAAAATGATATGTGAAGATTGCAGTTATTTTTAACCCAAAATGAAATGTGCCTAATTAACAAAAGATTTTGATTTATTTTAGGACCAAATCAAAATTTTCCTAATTTAACCAAAATAAAAGCACAAAACGCTACAAAACCACAAATTAGTAGGATCTTAAAACGAGTCTTCTATCAATGTCCTACAAGCAAACCAATTAGTAGTTTTTGAGGGTTGGTCTTCTCCAAAATGTAAGCCACACGTTGAAAATAGAAAATTAGTAACACCAAAAACTCTTAACCTAATCGAAACAAAAAGAAAAAAACTGAAAGAATCTTCAAATTTGTTTTTTTTTACCCAAACTGGCAAATGCATTGTTCTGATTCACGTCAGGTTCAACAATGTAGGAAGGATTAAAATTCATAATAGAAAGGGAAAGACCAATAATAGCAACCACAACTACCTAAAATCTAAGCCTAAATCCCAATCCAAACAAGAAAGCACAATCAACATGAAAAGTAAATGAATAACAAAACTAAGCTAAACTCTCCATGTTGAAGTTGGTTCATCTTCCTTGCATCTCCTCCATTTTGCTTAATGTGCAAGCTTGCCCTTAGATTTCAAAGTGTTTGAATACTTGCAAATGACAATGACAAGATAGAAATAACTTTGGAGATAGTGGTTGTAGTTAGGGTTGAAATGACAAGGATAGGTCTCTTTTATAGAAAAGCAAATTTAAATGAAGGGCCAAGATTGAATGATGAAGATCGATGGATGAGATTGCTTTGAGAAGCAAGGAAATAGGGTTAGGGAAGAAATAAGGTTTAGTTAAGGATGGACGATAGAGATTAAAAGGCAATAAAACCTTATCAAGGATGGATGTTAATTGAGATAAAAAAGATTGGCATGGAAAAATAGTAAATTAAATAATTATAAAACTATTTAATTTAAGAGGGAAAGCAAATGATTAAATAATAAAAGCAATTATTTAATTATAGAAGAAGACAAGAAAAACTCACTTTTTAAAACAATTGAAAATAATTATTTCATTAAGAAGTGGAGGAAAAAGACAAGTTACTAAATAATTAAAATAATTATTTAATAGTGGAGGGAAAAGTGGGAAATAATTAAATAAAATAGAATTTATTTAATTATGAAAGAAAAGGCTAATGAAAGCTAACTTTTTAAAATAATTGAAAACAATTATTTCTTTAAAAAGTGGAGGAAAAAGACAAGTTACTAAATAATTAAAATAATTATTTAGTTAATAGTGGAGGAAAAAGTAGGAAATAATTAAATAAAATAGAATTTATTTAATTATGGAAGAAAAGGCTAATGAAAGCTATCTTTTTAAAATAATTGGAAACAATTATTTCATTAAAAAGTGGAGGAAAAAGAAAAGTTACTAAATAATTAAAATAATTATTTAATAGTGGAGGGTAAAGTGAGAAATAATTAAATAAAATAGAATTTATTTAATTATGGAAGAAAAGGCTAATTAATAATTAAATAATTAATAATAATCATTTAATTATAGATAGAAAATAGGAACATGAATAATTAAATAAATTTCTATTTATTTAATTATAAGGGAAAACATATTAATTAGTGACCTAATTAAATAAATATAATTTATTTAATTAATCAAGGAGGAATAAGGAGAAAATGAATTAATTAAATAATTAAAATTATTTAATTAATAGGATAATTTGACCTTAGGGGATAATCAAATGATTAAAATTGTTCAATTATGTAGGGAAGAAGAATTAATGTGAAAAAAAGCATTCATAGACTTATGACATTTTTTCAGTGTCTACACACATCATGTTGATATAAAGGATGATTAGGTTTCTCTTGACTTCACATCACAAGATAATGAGAAGTATAAAATAAAGTACGAGGATCATCACATTCCATCTTTGACTAGAAATCCATAAATACATGATAAATTACCTTTGGATTCTTTTGTGGATTCCCATGAAGGTGATACTTCTCATAAATCTAGAACTATTCATTAATCTAAATATAACATGTTTTCATCTAAACTAGCTAGCCAATATGATAAAGGACATGTTGTTCTCCAAAAAATTGGTATAATTGGAGATGATTGGGATTGGGAAAACAAGACATAGTTGAACCAATTAAGGCACCTGATATGAATAACATCAAAATATAATGATATGGTTCTTTAGATAATGATCTAGAAAAGATAAAGATAAGCTCTTAAAATAGGAAATTTCTCAATAAACAGGAATAATGCGACATGTTCATACAATTAAATCATTTGGGTAATATTTTTTCCTAGTCATACTATTAGTTGCCATGCATCTCTAGTGCCATAGTTATACATAATATTATTCTAGAGCTTGATGTGAAACATATCAAGTAAAATAATAAAAAAAATTCACTTAAAAGATACTTTAATGGTCAAATAAGAACTCAAAAACATGCTAAAAGTAGGTTTCATTTGATCATTTGATTGTTAACCCATTTATCCAATATGGAACTAATCATAAAACTTGATGGAACTTGTGTATGCATTTTAACTATCTTTAGAGATCTTTACAAAGCATCACCCATGAAAGATTTTATAGTACCTAATATTGACATGATTGGAGAATCCATCATCAAACATGAAATACCATCATATGTATATGGATGCATTTTTTTTAGATATAATCAAATCATCATAAATGCAATTGTAATTACTACATAATGTTGACAATTTTTCTAGGTTGGCACACCCTTTGGATTAACATTTTTTGGAGCTACATATCAGTGGTCCATGAAAATAATCTTCCATGATCTAATGCATGATAATTTAGAAGATTATGTGGACAAAATCATGGGAAAATATAAGAAAAAATTACACAATGTTTAGGATTTATAGAATATATTTGAATGTCTTTTCTAACACAAAATTACATTAAACACTAAGAAATATGTTTTTAGAGTTAACATTAGCCACATATTAGGTTTCATTATATCTCAATGAGGGATTGAGGTGGGTTTCAAAAAGATATATGATATTGTTGGCATGCCTTCATCAAATAATCTTACACAATTGTATAGCCTACATGAAAGATATAAACTATGAGATTATTCATCACATTATTAGTAGACTACACATTAACATTCACTAAACTATTAAAAATATGTTATTTGAATGAAATATTAACTACCAAAAGGAATTTGAGTGCATGGAACAATATTTACTAAATCAATTGGTTCTCATGCATGTCATTCATGGAAACCCTTATTATTATAAGTAATGGCTATTTGAGTCTACTATTGGGTATCTTTTGGAACATGATGATGAAAATAGAAATGAGAATGTAGTGTATTAGTTTATTTATACACATTATTAGATTATGAGACATGATATGTACCAATGGAAAAAGTATGCTTGGTTATCACCTTCTCATCACAAAAACTACAATCTTATATGATCCACAAAGGGATATGATCTACAAAATAAGAGAGATCTCAAGAGAAAGAGAGAGATATAAAGATAGATATGGGAAAAGGGAGATAGGGATATAGAGGGGAGATATATAAAGAGAGACAAAGAGATAAAATGACCTATAAATAGAGACTATGAGCGAGAATGGTAGAGAGGGAAAGAGATATAGAGAGGGAGATAGACATCAACCCTATGAAGGTGGATGCTTGTTTGTCATTGCTAACCTACATTAGTAGTAGTAGATAAATAATTTTTTTATTTTATTAAAACATAAACTTAATAACTTCACAATAAACTTAGAAGTTGTAAACCTTGTATGTTATTGTACCAATTCAATCTAATGAATCATGTGGGTGAACTATACTATTTATAGTGTCAATTATTGCTTCATGGTTAGACTCACAAACTCTCCACAAATTCTTATTGTGTGGTCAACTGTTATATTTTAACAATGGAATATTTGATACAACAATAAAGTTAGAATAATGAAAAATCTTCTTATGTTTGTCAAAGTCCTCAAATGTTCAACTACATATCAAATTTTTTAGTGGGAAAATTTTAAGCCATGTTCTAGTAACAATAATATAAATTATAAGATACTTCTTCTCCATCCATGGTTGTGGTGGTAATTTTTTTTAGCTTTTACACAATGACACAAGTAATCTATCCCTTCATTATTCTCATCAATAATAATTGCATATATGACCTATACATTTAATTATATATATGAATATTTATTAATTCTACTAAATGATCTAAAATACAATATAATGAGCTAAAAATTTAATTTGAACTAAATAATAAAATATGTAATGCATGGTTGCACTAAATCTCAAATATGGTCAAAGTCAATCGATACTTCCATCTCTTTCAATTGTAGTACATACAAAAGTTGATGTCTCATGTGGAACTAAATGTCTACAATATAATTCATGTCAACCCAATCTTTTGAATCACACTTGATTTCCAAATAAAATTCATATACAAAGAACAAATATATGACATGTCTTGTGTATAAATGGTCCATGAACTTGTATTTGAACTTTTAAATGGGTGTAACTCACTTGATCATACTATTGTACAATTATATTCATATTTTCTAAGTTAGATTATTCTACCAACCAATTTTTTTATAAAATCTATAATTACTTTCATTACCTAGACTCATTGTTGAATTATAATATTCCATGATTATTTTTATATTCATGAACTTAGCATCACCTTGATACTTTGATTCTTCTCATGCTAGGGATATTTTTACAAATTATCCCACACTATGATACTCTCCTTTTCCATGTCTAGCCTTAATGAAATTTAAAATATGTTGAACACCACTGATCATATGCATCTTCCTCAACCAATAAAACATAGACAAGTTCTTAGATTGTGATGTGTAGTTGTCTAAACATATAATGTATTGACCAAATATGATGTTTCTATCTTTTCCATTATCATAGAATATCTAAAAGAAACCTTGTATAAACTTATTTAACACGTACACTAATTACTAATATATAAGTGATACCGCCAAATGTGTGTAGTCCATCGAAGGAAAAACATGAGCATATAATATGCTTAGATTTTGTTTTTCATATAAAAAAGTAGGTTGATCCCATTTGTTTCAAATGTGCAAACATGATAGACGAATAATGCAAGCTCATTTTTAGGCTATTGGAGTGAACTCAACCTAGCACCATGCCTCCACTATCTATGCAAGGTCAAGGGTTAAAATTCTTATGTTTTTCAATGGTTTAAATTAGAATCAAATTTATTTTTCAATAATTATTATTTTTTTTTTAATTTTAGGAATTGAAAATCCTTCAACATCCCAAACCCTAATTCACCAAACCATGTGCATGAGGTAAATCCTATTGAAGAGAAGGAACAACCTAACCATCTTAAAACTCCCTTATTGATTCCCCACCATCCTCATGACACACAAGAAAACTTATCAGGGAAAGTTGTAACAAACAAAAAATAACTCCAAATATTGGTTGAAATGTTAAAAAATTCTAATGCAATGAGTTCATATCAAAGAGGCCTTGCCACATCCTTGGAGTCTCTTATTTCTCACATAAATTTTTAATGAATGAATAAATATATGGCTGAATTATAGGGAGAATACATTAAATTTTTATCTTACAAAATTATCTTATAAACAAATGAAAGAGAAAATTTTGAAATTTGATATGTGTGGATTAATTTTTGAAGTAAGAACCAATACATTGTTATACAAAAGTTTACAAAATATTCCCTATTCATTAGTGCCAACAACAATTAATAAGGAATAGATTTTACAATAGGTGGTGGGTGGTTTTTACCATCCCCCATGCAACAATAATGAGGTGCCATAAAATTTCTTGAGGAAAATCTATTGTAAGTAATTATCAACAAGATTCTAAATTATTTTGATATGCATGATTTTTAAGGTAGAGGTAAAGGCTCTATATAAGATAAAAAGGAGGTACGTCATGCCTAGGACCAACCACTAAGACTCTTAGTTAGCAAAAACATTTAACATGTGATGATCCCTTCTATGGAGAGTGTTGAGGTGGAGATTAATAGTCTATAAATTCTCTCACACAAACCTTATTGCAATATAGCAGGCCTCTGTTATAGGCTTATGAAGGTGAGAGATCTAAGTGCTGAAAGTCGCCACCAATTTTTCATTACCATGGATCTATCTATGATTATGAGTCTGAGGATACTCAAGACATATACATTGGATAGGATTATCCACACTTTTAGGAGTATGAAACATAGGGCCAAGAGTATGATACATCCATATTAGATAATATGGTGTTGATAGATGAGTTTCTTGATAGCACCTTTGGCATTGTAATTTTCAATAAGGTTTTACAGTTTCCTACATTTCATTTTGAAAGATAAAATTAACTATATTAATTTATTATAAATGAAAATTAATTTAAATAATTAGATTTAATATGAAAGTCTAAAGTTAGAGTATTCACACGACATCAAAATTTTTCAACCCTCCATATCCTAATTATGTAGCCATGTCAAGTCCACATGTGTAATTTATAACAATATAGCAAATATACATGTAATTTTTTTGTCATATATCAATGGTAGTCTTAAGTTTTGAACTTGATGATTAATGGGTGGATGTTGGAAGTTCAACATCAATAGCCATTAGTGTTAGTATTCCTATGCCAACTTTCTCTAAGGTAAGTTTCACCATTTTTAATCATTATATATGTAAGTAATTCGCCATTCTATTTTTAATTGATAACATTAGTCCAAACTCCTCATGATATCCATGACACAATACAAGAGGGCATTGCTACAATAGTTTTATCTTCAATGCATTTTAAAAAAACTATGAGCTAGTAATAAAAACTCATTTTGTATTTTATTATTTTATCCCACATCATTTAATATAAATTTAAATGATATTAATCTTTAGTCTAATTTTAATCTTCATGCTTCTCACAAGGGGTATCAAATCTAGTTCATGCACTTGCCCTTGATACAGATAAAGAGAAGTAACAAATGATTGAGGAAAATTATCAACTTGTGGTAAGTGACTATATAGATTATCAACTTGTAATTATTAACATTGTATGCCTATATAGCTTTTTTGTACATACATTTTTTTTACCAATGTATAACATTGTATGCCTAAACAATTTTTTTATACATTCTATAATGCTACTTTTTTTGAGTATAAAATTAGATATACTAATATATTAGAGTTAATTCTTATATGGTAATGGATTTATTGGTGTTATTATATTATAAAGTATCTCTATAATTCAAATATAAATGGACCAAAATGCTTATTTGTCATCATTAACTAGATTGAGTCTTAAGAAAATTAGTTTCACATGAACCTTAATATATAAATTGAGATCCAATAAATATGAATATGATAAAAAAGAAAAATAACATCTTTAAAGGATTTAATTAAATCAAATCCATCTCATTTGTGATTAAAAAAGATTTGAATAATAACAAGTTCAATACTTATATGAATCATAACTCTTGGAAAAGTCACTCTCACCCTAGGAATATTTTAGTGGTATTGGCTTTAACTATGTCACACTTTGGAGGGTTTGCATAAAAACATATGTGTGCCTACTCATACAAAAGCCTTGGCTAGGACAATCCTGAGTGTACTTCTATACTTCAAGTTCGACACACTTGTGTTGCTTTCGATTTTGATGAGAAAAAGGCGAGATCGCGTCAATCAAAATCAAATCAGGTCGAAGTCAGGATCCGGCGTCGAAATCAAAATCAATCCGTCAGGCAAAAATCAATCGGAAATCAAAGTCGACAAAACACAAAGAGATATCTCGTCGAAAGTCGGAGAAATGGAAGGAGTCGATGAAAGATCACGTCGAAAGGAAGAAAGATAAATCGTCCATCGAAAGGTCGAAGAAATTAAAGAGGGAAGATAAATTAAAGAAGATTAAAGGAATGAGTCGAGGATGGATGGAAATTATCAAAGAAATTATGTTAATGCTGGTCACAAATAATTTTTATAATATATAATATTATATTTATAATATAAATATTATACATTATATCAATATTAATATAGATTAATGAGATGTTGGAAAAAGGGAAACACCTTTGGAGATTTGCACTCTTTAAGGTTTGGCATCTTTTTCCATTTATCATTATTAAGAATGAGGACTAGAAATGGTATGGTTGTGGGGGTTTGATGGACTTGGATAAGGTATATTATTGACTTACAACCTAAAAAGGGTGAGTCAACCAAGCATGACCAAATCTAGGATAATTTAGGGAGGAAATGCAATGATCTAACTAGAATAATGGTGTAAATTCCAATTCTGATGCAAATACAAAAAAATCACAAAAAGATAGACAAATTTGGACAAAAAAAATGGATAGATCGGGACATTGTGCACCTATGATATAAATTTGAGCCTATTTTTGGAGGAATAATTTTTCATAGGGCGTAAGTGTCCTTGTAGAGGGATTTTAGATATATTTTCATAGTCCTTTGGTGTCAGATCAGAGCTTTCCATTTCCATATGTAAATTATTTGTCAGATGTCTCTATAAATGAGTTTCAGTGAGTTGTCAAGGTGTAGGGTTTTGATTGCAACAACAGATGATTGATCTTCAAGCTTCCTTCAATCCTCTTCAAACATGAAACTTGCACATTCAAAGAGAGAGGAAGGGTTGTGCCATTTAGGGGCTTGTCTTAGTCAAACCTCGTGTTAGTGTTTCTACTTCCACAATGGTAATGCCAATGATAAAAGGATGAATGATAGGAATGAATGATAAATCAACAAAGTGCTGCAACTCACCATCCTTCAATGGATTCCTTGAAGGATTGAATTCATGCATGTATCTCCTCAAGGTTTTGGATATTTCTTTCTTGAATTGCTCAGAGACCTACAATAGGGATAGCCTTCACAAACAATGATAACATAAACACACATAAACTCACATATGATTTGACATGATGCTTGGATCTTTAATTGCTACGAAAAATCACCATTTTTTTTTCTCTTGACTTGCTTGATAATGCTCTTGACAATAATTCTATCTCTTAATGTTCACGTCTAGCTAGATCCTTTCACTTATGGCTAGATAGATTTGAAATGATGCAATAACTAGGTATTTATAGGCATTCATTCAATTTCCAGCAAATTAAATCCCTATAGCCAACTTTAGACACTTGAATTAAAAATAATAAAGTGTTAACACAAACATATTTGAATTTGGAGCCAAAATAGGGGGACACTTTTGCCAAAAGGGGACCCATTCACCATAGGGTGTATGTGTCCCAACCTCATTTTCTAGAAATTAAGGTGTTGGGGGTAAAGTATTAGATGAATGCATTTGTTTTTCACTTACAATTTATTGGTAATTGTTAAAAATGGGCTATGGAATGCATTATTTAGGAAATTAGGTGTTCAATTAGGTCCAATAACTTAAGGGGAGCAAAACATAGTGTCAAATTGTCAAGAGTGACAATTTATGATGCTACAATTAATATCACATATTATATTAATATAAATGTGTAAGGGGGAAATCGATGATGTTAAATAAGATAATTTAAATGAATTGAAACTAATCTAACTCAAAACAAAAATCAAGATCTATGCCCATTACTCATGAAATGAAACTATGAAGAGCAATAAATTCACAAAAAACAATCAAAATAGACAAATATAAAATGAATTCAATAAGTGCAGCGTTACCATCTCGTGTTGGATTGTGTTCATGAAGATGTTGGGTTGTTTGTATCAATGCAAAACCTCCATTGTGCATGCAAAAGCTTGAAGAAAGTGCGTGTGTTGATCAAAGATGTTTGTGAAGCTTTATCAAAATATTGATTAAGATTTTTGCATTACTTCGTTGTGCAAGTGATATTGATTCTTCGATCATTTTTGAGAAGAAAGATGGTTGTTATATAGATTTTGTGTTTCAAAATGAATGCTCAAGATCGCGTAGGAGAATATCTTGATGAATGTTTCAAAACCGTTGAGAGGATTTAGATGGGAATAATCAGTGCATTTTGATTACGTAATTGGTGTGATTGAAGAAATCAATTTGAGTGTTCAGTGGGATTGAAGAAATAGATTGAATGATCTATGGAATTGAAGAATAGATTGATCTGTTAGGAAATAGATGGATCAATTAGCCAATTTGATTGAGCAATCGGGGGATTGTAATTTGCTCAATCATGAAAGTGGGCAAGGATAATTAATTAATCTTTTTGGAGTTGAACATGCAAATCATGTTTGACTTTTACAAACAAAGTTGTATTTGTTTTATTTGATTTTTGATTATGTTTTGATATATTTATTCAATTATTCAAGTTTGGGAGAAAATGATTTAATTAAACTATTATGTTTTAATAATTTAATTGACTTAGGGGAATAAAGTTAATTAGCGACATAATTAAATAATTGATGTTATTTAATTAATCAGGAGGAATAAAGTTAGATTAGGACTTCATTAAATAAATGTTATTTATTTAATTGGTCAAAAATGATGAAAATGTGAATTAATTAAATAATGTTGTATTATTCAATAATAGAGGAAATTAGGGTTTTTGATATATTTGATGCGAAATGCAGTGATATTCAATGATAATGATACTGATGATGAGAAAATATCATTCAAGATGTGCGATAAATATTAGGTCAATTTTACATGTCTACATTTTGCCCCTCTTTGAGACAAAGTAATGGTTGCTTTGTTTCAATGATTTCAATGTTAAGATCAAGATTTGAAAAATTTTATATGCCTCAATGTGCCTCGGCAATCAAAAAATGATGGTAGGATGCTGGGCTATCCCTTTGAGAGGTTGGCCAAAAATATCAATTTTGAGGTCGGGCTCACAACATTGCTCTATTTCAGTTCAGATGTGTAGAGGATGAAAAATTAAGCCTATAGGTCTCTTTTTGATAATTTAGATGTTCCTAGGAGGTCCTAATTTCAACCTAAGAAGCTTTCCTAGGTAAAAAATTAGGGTTTTGGGGGTTAAAATAGGTAATTAGGGTTCTAATTGCTTCATTTTCACTTTGAGCCTATAGAGAATTCTTGCCTCTGGATTTCGTGATTTGTTGATTGTCAAGGAGGTATGACAAGGATTCGAGGAGCCCCACATCGTGTGGATGTGGTTTGTGAGTTCAGACAACCTATAGGCATTAGTGTCCTGGTATGTACCCTTTCGTTTCTCATTTTTTCATCTTTTCATGTTTGTGTAATTAATGCACGAAGACAAAGTAGGTGACTGCGTTAGGTTTAGGAATTTTTTGCACTTGCATCGTTTCTTACGCATCTGCTATTTATGAATATTTTACTTTTGATTTTCTTGCACGTAGCTATTTAAAACTGTCACTCTTGCCTTAAAATATCACATTTGTTTTATGCCCTCACCTTAATTTTGTGCATTTGATGTCATTTTGCGCTTTTGTTTTTTGCCCTTGATTTTCTGTTTCATTTTTCGTGCACTTGTTGAAAATTTTATGCTTTTGAAATATCTTTTCACTTTTGAAATTTGTGCATTTACCTTTATTGTATTGCTTTTGACTAATTTTTTTTTACTTTCATCTGTTTCACTCGCTTTTGAAATAAATTCATCGCTTTTGACACAAAATATTTTTTGCTTTTGCCATTTTTAGAATTTTAAGTCAATTTGTTCATCGTCATAGGTTCATTTTGCGTTTTCATAGCAAATCCTTAACATCATGATTTGAATGGTTGCAGGTGGTTCTTAATCTACTCCAGTTGAGGGAGTGATGACTACTTGATCTGTTTGACTTGACCGCTAGGTTTCAGGAGTTAGAGTGAGATGATTTAGATGTTGTTGGATTGTGACATATCTGCTACATGGTGACCATCTAATATCATAGAGGGATGATGACTGTGCTCGTGGAGAGGTGGCACTCAGAGACCTCATCCTTTCATTTACCTATTGGGAGGCCACCATCACTCTAGAGGATGTGTGAAGGACCCTCCGTATACCCATTCAAGGAGAGCTTGTTACATATTCTATTCAACGGGGTACCTGCACTATGCATTGCATTCTTGGTGTGAGACGTCTGTAGGTTCTTAGGAAAAAGGTAGACCTATATAATTTTTTTGGCACTGTTGATCCTATTTCTCTTGTTCTCTATGGTGTGGTGATGGGGCTCGTTGTTTCAGATAGGATAGGAAGATAGTTTCCTGTTGGTTGGGGTGTGTGTATCGAGAAAATGTTCGAGCACAAGACTAGATACACATGGGGTCCATGTCTCCTTGCCCACTTGTACAGAGATATGCACAAGGTTACATATCATGGTGGGAAATCTATTTCTGTTGGTGTCTCTCTTTTGCATGTATGGGCTTTGGAGCACATCCCAATTGTTCATCCTAATGGTATATTAGATCGTATTGTTGGGGATCCATATTCTTATCGTTATGGAGATTTTAACACTATACATGGCTTGAACATCTTCCCTACTGGCGTTGTATTTTTGATGATATTCTAGATTTTTTATGGAGACCATATATGGATTGTGAGGAATAGCCCGATGATTAGGATAGTTGGTAATTTATAGACAAACTAGATGGCTCATTGGTCGCGTTCGCTCTCTATAGAGAGATATCTACCCGATAGGGTTTGTAGGCAGTTTGGAGAGAGAAAGGGTTGATTTTTGGATGCTTATGAGGCTCATTTTGGACAAAATACCAGAGGGTTCCGTGTATGGGGCTTATAGGCTGATCGCAAAGCTATCATTGCTAAGTTTAGAGCTCTTGCCCAATTTAGGTGGGGTTGGCCGATTTGTTTAGCAAATCCTGGTACTACTCTCGATTTTGATCAGTGGTGGGCATGACACATTCCATTGAGTTTTATAGATCCTGTTAGTGTTCATGCAATGGGTAGAGTAGACATTACTGGTCATCATGGGGAGAGATAGCGTGTTGAGATCATTATTTAGTAGCTTGCTAGGGCCCAATAGGATGGTGCATAGGGTGATTCGATGCAGGCGGATTAGGGATAGGTTCCAGGTCCTCCTCCACCTCCTGGTGATGGAGGTGTACAATTAGCACAAATAACAATCGTGAGAGACATAGAGGTAGGGCGGCAATAGGCTGAAAAGGCTTAGATTGGGTGACACTTACTACAGTGAGAGACACAGCTCGAAAGGAGAAATGACTTCAAGGAAAAGTGAGACACAAAGTTTGTGCGTCGTCTTGTTGCCGAGACACAATTGCAGGCTATTACCACTAAGAGGGATAGCCTTAGCATAGAGCATGACAGTCTTTGTGCTGAGCAAGATCAGTTGCTACAGAGGGTGACATATTATCAAACTCATGATGCCTTCATTCCTTGAGTGCAATAACGACCACGATTTGGAGAGCCTAGTACTACTATGGAGGCTACGTTTGGTGGACACTCCGTTAGACATTTTGATTCACCACTTGATCCTTAGAGTCCTCCTCCTTCGGTCGGGAAACAATTTATTTTACTTGATATTTATGCTATTTACTATTTAGAGACATATTTCAGACATTATTTTGTATATATATTCATCAACCTAGCTGAGGCCTTGTATATATGTATATTTTTGTATTATCCTATCCGACATGTTTCATTGATGATGTACCATGAAATTCTCATTTTTTATGATGATATATATGAGATATACATGATTTGATTTGACTTCATTATGTGTTATTGTGATGATTATGGATGACGATGTATGATGATCGTGCTTGGTGGTTGTGCTTGTTTCGTTGTGTAAATTTCTAGGGCATGACACATGTTTTTGTAATTTTTTGATGTATGCATATGATGTGGATGGATGTATTGATCATATTTTATTTCATATGATGTTTTATTATGTATATGATGGATGTATTCCCTATACATGATACATGATGTTTTATTGTTGTATTATCTTCGTTATATGTATTGATGACATTGTGGATGCATGATGGATATAGAACTAATGATATTGTGATGCAAGATGGAGCTGTTAGTTAGAAGAAATGCTGGATGATGGATAAAAATATGATGTTGTTAGTTATTTGATGAGTTTTTTCTTTTTCTTCGCATAAAGACTTCACATTTTTAACAATCCTTTTTGATGTAGCAAATAGATATGATGCACCAGAGAATTGATAACCAAGGTGACACATCCATTGTGTGGACTTTGACTCGACATACAAAGAATATTCTTGCTCATACCAGACATACATAAACTTTATTTAAAATATATGGTTGGGCTGTGTTAAAACTTTTCAGACTGGTTACATAGTTAGGTATGAAATGCCTAACATGCAACTGCTACACGAATTGTCTCAAAACAACTTCCATACACTCAATAAAGCAAGTATTTTCCATGGTAGTATCACAAAAACATCTTACAAAAAAAAATTGAAAATTAAATTCAATTGCCCCCATTCCTTCTTCTCTAAGTACTTATGGATATCCTCAAGAGATCCTGGGAATGAGTCAAAAAATTAAATCAAAAAATAAGACTATAAAAAGATAAAACAATATTGCAATATCACTTTCCATATTTGTTTTTAGGTTGGGGCTATTATCCCTTTTTTATCATGTCTATCGTAAGAATGGATCCGTTAAGACATATCTCAAGATGTTATGGTGATTTTTTCAAAAGATAAGTAGTTAATACTTTTCCATTGTTTTAGTTTGTTTGCAATCAAATTTTTGTGATTGTTTGTTTGAAAGTTCTATTTTTTGATGTTTGCTTTGTTTGTGTGTTTGTTTTGTCAAAGGGTGAAGATGACGATTTGTTTATTATGGATGAAAGGTTTATTGCGGATTGTGATGATGGAGTTAGGAATTTTTGATTTTTTGAGTTTTGTGATGCTATTTTTGTTGCTTTCAGGGGACTAACCTAGGGCCTCAGGGGATCATCAAAGATAAGCCTTGCCTACGTTATACATGTAGAGGCTCGTAGTTCACTTGGTTTGATAAGAATATATTTTTGGTCTTTTTTGTTTTGTGGATTTTTTTTTTTGTATTTTGAATTTTTTGACTAAGTTGAAACAAAGCATGATAGAAACCTAATTGGATTGACCTACGACCTTGGGGGTTTATAAGACTTTCCTGCATTGTACATGCAGAGACCACACAGTTCGACTAGTGCTGACTCAAAAGCATAACATGTTTTGGAATTCAAACAACATTGATAACTTGGATTGATATTTCAATTCCCTTTCTAGAGGATATGTTGTGGGAAATTTGCTTGAAGTAGCCTTGAGGTTCAAGCAAATGTTGATATCTTAGAATTTTTGAGTGAAGGAATTATCCAAAGTTGTTGTTTTGATTTTGTTGCTTTTCAGATGTTTCTGATTTTGTTGTTTTCTAGATGTTTTTGATATTTTTTGATAATGATGGATGCACAAGGATCTAATCTAAAACCATCTTAGAGAAGCTACCCCTAGTTTGAGGCGAGACTATCTTCTCTAGGAGAGGTAAATGTTGTGAGTATAACAAGGTTCAATACTGAATCAGTTATCAAGCCATGGTTAGTTTATTATGAGATGAATGGGTGGATGCCTCAGATAGCATTGATAGATAACAATGCAATTCTTATTCAAAAATAGCACCCGTTTGCTAGGTTTTCACTATGGTAGCTATTCTAGAAGCACCACAAAGTGGTTTTCACTAAAATACCATTTTATTTCTCTTTATTGTTTTTCTTGCTTTTTGATTTTTTATCTTTTTGATTTTTTTTGAATTTTTACCCTTTTTCTTGGGGTATTTTGATGTGCTTTCAAGTATAGAACTTCTTGAGGTGGCTGCTATTCAAGGGTTCGACTAAGGGTTCTCCTTCAAGAGTAGCCAATTGATAAGCTCCAGAACCGTAGCTTGCTGTGATGATAAATGGGCCTAACTAGTTGCGTTCAAATTTACCTTTGTCATCTTGATTCAGTTGTATCTTTTGATTCTCTTTGAGTACCAAGTCTCCAACCTGAAGATGGTTTAACACACTCAAACACCTTTCATTTAGGAGTTCCAACTCATTTAATTTGGATACCCAATACTCTTCATTGCTAACCATGTCTTTTAGTGAGATTCACAATGAGGGGATTTTGACTTCGATAGGTAAGACAACCTCTAATTCGTAGACCAAGGAGAAAGGTGTAGCACCTATAGGTGTTTGGATACTGGTTCAATCAACCCATAGATCTGGGTTCAGTTGCAAATTCCAATCACAATTGACATCATTAATAGTCTTCTTTAGTATCTTTAGGATGGTTTTGTTAGATGCTTCAGCTTGATAGTTTGCTTGGGGGTAGTAGGGCATGGAGAATCTATGTTGGATAGAGAACTTGGAAAAAAGTTCTTGGACATCTTGATTCTTGAATGGGGTTTCATTATCTATTATGATGATTTGAAGAATTCCATACTTACAAATCGGATAATTCAAAATGAACTTTGATATTTGTTTTTCAGTGATGTAGGTTAATGGAATTGCTTCTATCCATCTAGTGAAATATTTTGTTGTGGTAGTAATAAACTTATGCCCATTAGAGGAAGCATGAGAAATCTTACCTACCAAGTCTAATCCCCATTGCAAAAAAGGCCATGGTGTGGTGATAGATCTTAACTCTTGTGCTAGTGCATGAACAAGGTCACTGTGCTACTGGCATTGATGACATTTTTTGGAATACTAAATACACTCTTGTTCCATGGAGGGCCAATAGTACCCTGTTCTCAACAACTTTTGCATTAGGTTAGGTCCACTAGCGTGGGACCCACAAACATCTTCATGTACATCTTGTAAGGTGGTTTGTGCTTCTTCTGTGTTAAGACATTAGAGTAACATACTATCTAAACTTTGACGATATAAAGTATCTCCTAGGATAGTGAATCAAGAAGTCCTACAGGTGAAAGTATTCTTTTGGGTTGATGTTAGGTCAAATGGTATGATACCATGTTGGATGTAATCAAATGTGTCTTGGTACCATGGTGAATTAGGACCAACAACACACACTAGTTCTGATTCTGTAACATCGAATGATGGAATGAGTAATTGCTCCACTAGGAATTCATACTTAGGAATGTTCTACTAAATATCGAGAAGCAATCCTATTGTTTCCATGGCGTCGACTACTTTGTTGTTGATCCTAGGAATTTGTTCAAATGTTATGTTGAAAAAGTATTCCTTGAAGCTATCCACCATTCTTTTATATGACACCAGCTTGTCGTCTTTTATTTGGTACTCATCATTCACTTGTCTAATCACTAGTCGAGAGTCTCCAAAGACTTGTAGTTCTTTTGTCCTCCATTCAATAGCCATCTTAAGTCCTATTGTGGACAAAGATTTTGGCACCCTACGACTTCCTAACACTTCTATGGTTTTTCACCTAAAAGGAGAGAGATGGGCCAAAATGGACAATGTCCCCACTCAATACTAATGAAATATGTCTAAATAAAATGATTTAAATGTAGAAAATTGGTAAAAGATATTGATTATTAAATGAAAACTAAAGAAATGCAAGTTGTTTGAAAACACATTGTGATATGAAAAAAGACCTAGAAATGTAAACAAACAATAACATAAATGAATGAAACTGAATAGGTGCACTTGGAAATGTGTTGCAGACTAGAATGGAGAATGGAAATGTTGCTACTCCTAAAAATTTTGTCTACTAGGACACTTATGCCATTCTGGGCGACCTTTTCCCAGATCTAGAAAATTGCACCAGAGCCCGTTTTAGCCAAATGGGTATCCAAATCTACCAAAAATTCTGAAAAACATGTACAGTGGGACTAAGTCACCACTGATGGTGACTTAGTCCACTTTGGCTTTCCAAAAATCCAAAAATGGAAACAAAATCTCTCGATCTGCACTTTAGTTTGTAATAGGTGTCCGCCTCTGAAACTCTAATTTTTGGTACTATAAGAGTCTTTTTGTGGATATTTTGACCTAGCCAACAAGGAGATGTCTTCAATAAATTTTCAACTTAATATTTAATGATCTCCAAGTCTTCAAGATACCTAAATCTGCAAACACACAGTGAAAGAAAGAGAAATGTTGAATGTTAGGGAATAGGGGTTTGCCTTGGTCAAATCTCTTTTAGGTAATTAAACCAAATGAAGAAATAATATGAAGAATGAACATGAAATGAAGGTATTAAATACTTTCCATGATGATTGATCTTGAATTTTTGTAGCAATAGATAAATAATTTGTTCTCGAATGTCTTAGAAAGCTATCTTGATGACTTAGAATGCTAAAACCCTAGCTTGCTTAACTTAAGAACATGATGAATGATGGATGAATAATGAATTAGTTATGAATTAGGGTTTAGAAGCTTGTATTTATAGGCAATCCACCTAACTTTTTTGTTAATTTGATCTCCAAGGCCAACATGAAGGAAAAATAAACTTAAAATCAAAATTTTCCCACCCGAACCTCAAAAATAGCCCAAATGGGACTAAGTCGCCAAGCTAGGTGACTTAGTCCCACCCAGATGGGACTAATTTTCCCAGATGGGTGACTTGGTCCCATAGGAGCTCTTTTTCCAGCTCGATTGTTCGGGAATGAAGAAATTAGGCTTCTAGGTTGTTCTAGTTATGTCTTTGATGAAATTAAGCCTTGGGATGTCAATATGGGGTCATAGGGGCCTCTTAATGATGATGTAAAGGGTAATTAGGGCTTGGGACACAAATTTCAATGTGAAAGTGTAATTAAATACACTTTACAACATTAAAGTGAGGTCCACATAGCCTAGAAAGGCACAACATCCAATGTGAATGTGTAAGACACATTACAACACTAGATTAGAATCAAGTTTAATTCACAAGCCTTCTAGATTGATGTGAAGATGTAATTAAATAAATTTTATAACATTGAATTAGGGGAAGAATAGGTCCATTCAGTCTAGAGAAATGTGAAAGTCTTTTACAACACTTTACAACACCTTTACAAGACATTGATAAATGCATTTGCAAGGGTCCAAGACCTAATGTGGATGTGTAAAACACCTCACAACACTAGAACAAGGCGTTATTAAGTCTAATTCATCATCAATTACTCCCAAATCAAGCAAGGAAAAGGGGATACTTTTTCCGTGTCCACACCTATGATTAGAGCTTCATACTCTAAGATATTATTTGTGCAGGGGAAGGAAATTATGTATGCCTTGGGTATACTATCTCCCTGTGGTGTGAGAAATAGGATACCTGCTCTAGAGCCATGTTGAGTGTGGGACTTGTCAAAGTATAGGGTCTAATGGCTTGTTTGTTATGTCAGCAATATATTTTCATTTGGGAAGTCTATTGTAAGAGGCTTGTGATCTTCTATTGCTGCCTCTGTTAGCTGATCTACTATTATCTATCCTTTGATGGCTTTTCTATCTACATATTCTATGTCGAACTCACTTAGAATCACTACCCATTTAGCAATTCTATCTATTAAAGTTGTTTTTGCTAATAGGTACTTTAGTGGATCTACCTTTGAAATCAACTTTACTTGTTTGTTTAAAATATAGTGTCTCAGCTTATGTGTTGCAAATACGACTGAGAGACACACTCTTTCCATGGGCAAGTAGTTCAACTCATAGCCCATGAGTGTTCAATTGATGTAGTAGACCACTCTTTCTTTGTTATTATCATCTATCTATGCTAGGAGAGCTCCCAACGTTGCTTGTGTTGTAGACACATAGAGTATCATTTCTTTGTTGGGAATAGGTGGCATCGAGATTGGAGGATTAAGTAGGTATTATTTGACTTGCTCAAATGGTTGGTCACATCTCCCATCCCACTTGAATATGATGTCTTTATGTAATAGATGGGTGAATGGATGACATTTGTCCACCAGTTATGCAATGAATCGCCTGATGGATTGTAACTTTCCTTATAAACTTCTCATCTACTTTAATGTCTTTGGTGGAGGTATCTCTTGTATGGCTTCCACTTTTGCAGGATCTACTTTAATGCCCCTTCTTAACACTATGTACCCTAGCAGTTTTCTAGATGTTACTCCGAATACACACTTTTTTGGGTTAAGTCTCAAGTTATATTGTTCAATCCGATCAAACAACTTTGCAAGATTGGCCAAATGGTCTTCCCTTTTGATGGAATTCGATTGAATGTCATCTACATAACATTCCATAATTGTATGAAAAATTTCATGAAATATTGTGGTCATTGCTTGTTGATAGGTCGCCCCTGCATTTTTAAAGCCAAATGACATAACATTCCAACAAAAAGTTCCCTAGGAACAAGCGAATGCAGTTTTATGCTAATCATTAGGGGATATTTTTATCTGATTATACCTAGAGAAACCATCCATTAAAGATAGCATCTCATGTCCTACTTTTAAATCTACAATCATATCTATACTTGGAAGAGGAAAGTCATCCTTTGGACAAGCTTTGTTCAGGTCTTGAAAGTCCGTGCAAATCCTTAAATGCCCCCAGTGGGCTTTGATACTGGTACTAGATTTGATATCCATTTTGGATAATCAATCGGTCTAATGAAACCTACATCTAGTAACTTCTTTAGTTCTACCTTTACCAACAATGCTATTTGAGGATGCATTTTCCTTAGTTTTTGCTTGATAGGTTTAGCTCCAATAAATACGACCAAATGATGTACAATTAGTGTTGGATCTAGTCCTGGCATGTCTACATAAGTCCACACAAATTTTATCTGTATATCATTGATGGATGTTGTGAAGTTCACTTTCTCTTTAGGATCAAATGATTTCGCTTGGTATGTGATCTTTGGGTTCTCTGCTGTGCAAACATTGATGGATTCTACCTCTTCCACTAGGAGTGTTGACTTTTCTTGATATTTAGATATGGGGAGATTGAATCCTCCATCCTCACATGCCTCAAAGAGGTTTTCACCTTTAGATTCGTCCTTTATTTTATTCTTTTTAGGTTTTGATAGAGCCACATTGTGGTTTTCTCTAGAGAATCTCATTTTGATGTTGTCCTTTTCAATTTTACGATTGGAGGACACAATCTTCCCTCTGAAATATTCTTCTTGTTCGAGTTCCATGATGAACCCTACTTTATGATCTCCTATTGGTATGTTAGTTCAAAGTCCTATAAACTCTATGATTGCTTCATCATTTTGGAACTGATCCAAAACAGGTGTATGCTGTTGTTGGCCCCAATCTATCAATTATGGGTAGTAGAGGGATAGGCTATCATCATTATCTATAAAGATTACAAAGGTTGTTGAAATGGTTAGTATGGCTCTGGTATCATTGTCCCATTGGGTGTCTAGGTCATCATCACTAGAGGTGGCCAAGGAAGGAGAATCCCATTCATACTTATTGGAGTTTGTTTCAGAATAATAATAGTCATTGGGAATGGTTTTGATAAGTTGGATAGGGACTATACCAATGCTAATTTTTTCAAATAAGTCCTCAATGGATAAATCATTGTTTATAAGGTGGTAGATGTCCAATGTCTTAACACTAGTAGAAGGCACTTGTTTCTTAAAAGAGGTACGTCTAGTATTTGGAGTAACCATGTCTTTTGAATCATTACCTAGTCCCATGTTTTTCTTTCTATGTTCCACTATGATGGGCTCCCATCTGCCTTGTTTGTGTAGCCCAAGGCCACTTGTTCTAGTATATCCCATTTGTTTATCTAATTGATAGCCTTTACTATTAGGATCGATTAGAAGGGGTTGTGGCTATTCTAGTTCCTTTTGGTCCTCTTTGTAGATCATAAATGACAAGTCTTCTTTGAACATGTCTTCATCCTTCATATCTCCCCACTTGGTGAAAATTGTGGGTTTGGCTATCAATTTCACTATTTGAGCATATTTGATCTCCTTCGGTCCTCCATAAACCTTGGGTGTTGGTAGAAGCATTCCAATACAAAATGCTTGATTGAAATGGTAATTCCCATTACCTTTGTCAAGTACTTGAACCTTGGATTCAATTTTTGGTTCCTCAATTGATGTTGGTTTAATTGAGGTTGATGGTAGTGTGGAAGGGTCAATATATGAGAATGAATGGAAGGATATGCCATTACTGGGTATATGCTGGATTTTCTTATAATTCTCCAATTTTGCACAAAAGTGAAAAGGTTCAAGATCAATGTATAATGTCACCTCCTTTCCTTCATGAGGAAACTTTAGACATTGGTGAAAGGTTAAAGGAACCGCTTGTAATGAATGAATCCAAGGGCATCCTAAGAGGAGGTTATACAGTAACTCAAAGTCTAGTACCTGACATGTGGTTTATGTGGTAGTTGGTATTATCTATACTAGTAGTTATCCCTTCTAAATTCCTTTTGAGGTCATCATAGGCCCTTATAGTAAAATTCTCTTTCCTTTGTCTATCACATCATCAGAATACCCTAGTTGTTTCACAAATTTCAAAGTATAGATGTTTAGACCTGTAGTGTTATCTATCAACACTGGTTTGACCATATGCTTGTGGATACCAACCTCTATGTAGAGGGCTTGGTTGTGGAATGGATTTTGTGGAAGGTCTTTCTCGAAAAAGAATAAATGATTACTGGCCGTGATTTTGCCAACCATGGCTTGAAACTGATCCATATTGAGGTCATTAGGAACCAATGCTTCTAATGCTTTTTTGAGTATCTCCCTATGTGCGGGTGATAGTTTTAGCAGTTCTAGGATTGAGATCAATGTGAGAGTCTTCTTCAGTTGTTCCACAATATTGTAGTCATTTGGTGGCTTAGTTGTGGGTTTAGGTGGGGCTCCTTGTATTGTAACTCTCCCTTGATGGGTAGTTACATTACATTCAGTGTCCCTACCTCATATAGTCACTACATTTACCCTAGTGTCATCTGCTTGAGAGAGGTTACCTAGAACTATGTTACCATAAGTGCAGTTAGCATTGTGATAGTCTTGGTCCTTTCCTTTGTCATTCTTCTTAGCATAGTTCATAATTGGATTTTTCTATATCTGGAGGTCTTTGTTTCCAAGACGACGTTCGACATCTACTTCTCCTTTGTTGATCAAGTCTTGTATTATGTGCTTGAGTCTCATGCAGTTGTTTGTTGTATGTCCTTTGATTTTGTGGAACTCACATAAATCCTTCTCATTGTACCATGGTGTTTTGAAGCTCGAATCCTCATAGTTTGGGTGATCATTGACCTTGATGAGGTTTTGTTACACAAGTTTACACATGACCATCTCAAGTGGCTCTCCTAATACAGTGAACTTCCTTCTTGGTTGATCGTATTGCCTTTGTTGCCCTCCCTGATATGTCTGTTGGTTAACCACTTGAGTGTTTTGAGGATAACTAAGCTGATTGTTTTGTGTATTATTAGGACCATAGCTTGTTTATGTAGCTTGTGGTTTGTTTTGTGGTACATTAGGTTTTTTCCCATTCCATACTATTCTAGCATCCACTACCCCATCGTTAGTGACGTTTTTGTTTTTGGCCCAAATCTTAGGTCTGTCATTTGAACTAGATGGATTTTTGTTTGAATTGTCTAGTTTAATGACCCCCTTGCTATGAGAGCTCACTCGATGTATAGCCCCTTTTCAATGGTTTCCTCGAAGTTTTTGGGACACAACATGGTAAGTTGATAGTTAACCTCTGCTTGGACATTAGAAAGGAAGATGTCTACCAATTCCTTGTCGGGAATGGGCCATTTGCATCTACTAGCTTTGTGTCTCCATCTCTATAGGTAGGAGGTAAAGGATTCTCCTTGACTTTGTTTAATTTTGTATAGGTTTGTGATGGTGACATCCAGTTCTATATTGAATAAGAAGTGGTTTACAAACTTGGTAGTCAGTTCATCAAAGCTTTTGATCCCTAGTGGTAGATGAGAGATCCATTCCATAGCATGACTCGTAAGGTTGTGTGGAAAGAGTCTCATGAGGTAAGGGTCATTGTTTCGTACTTCTATACAAGATACCTAAAAGTCGTGTATGTGTTCTACTGGATCTCCCTTTCCTTTGTATTTGTCAAATTTTGGTATTTCAAAGTTTTTTGGAAAGGGAAGCATAGTAATAGAATGAACAAAAGGAAAGGGAAATATATCCTAAAGGGTATAAGTCTTCTTTGGTTTTCCTACCTGCATGTCTGATATTCTTTGGTTTATTGCTTGTAGTTGCATGCCCACTTCTATTTTTGGCATGCTTGTTTTGGGATCTTGTGTGTAGTATCCTTGTTGTCCTACCACGTTTTGGTCATAGGTTGGATATTGTGGTGGTACGAGATCTTGGTACCCATATTGGGCGGAAGGAGGGTTAGCTCCTTGTTGGATGTAAGGAGGGTTAGCTCCTTGTTGAATGTAAGGAGGGTTAGGTCCTTGTTGGACATAAGGAGGGTTAGCTCCTTGTTTTTGGGGTGAGATGTATTGAAGGTTTCCCTGGTGGTGCATTGGTGGGATAGGTCTTGTTGATGGGACAAATTATACTGAAGATTACCCTAGTGGTGCATTGGTGGGATACCTTGTTGTTGGGATGACATGTTTTGAAGTTTTCCATGGTGATGCGTTGGTGGGATACCTTGTTGATGGGTCGAATTGGGAAGGATACCATGTGGCACACCTTGTTGGTGGGATGGGTTATATTGAAGGTTTCCTTGATGATACATTGGCGGGATACCTTGTTGTTGGGACAACATGTTTTGAAGTTTTCCCTAGTGGTGCATTGGTGAGATAACTTGTTGATGGGTTGAATTGGGAAGGGTACCATGTGGCACACATTGTTGTTGGGATGAAACGTTTTGAAGGTTTCCTTGAAAGTGTGTTGGCAGGACACCTTGTTGTTGGAACTGTTGATTGGGAAGAGGACCATGTGACCCACCTTATTGATTGGAAAGGTTACCCTGTGGCACACCTTGTTGTTGGTACTATTCTTTGGGAAGGGGACCATGCGACCCACCTTGTTGATTGGAAAGGATACCATGTGACGAACCTTGTTGTTGGTATTGTTGATTGGGAAGGAGACCATGTGGCCCACCTTGTTGATTGTAAAGGGTACCCTGTGGCACACCTTGTTGGTATTGTTGTGGAAATTTCCCTTGTGGATTTTGTATATTTTGAGAAGGGTCAATATATGAAGTGTTTTGAGGCATGTATTGTCCTGGTGGTGGGTTGTTACCTTGTGGAATGTATTGAGATGGACTTCCTTGGTATTGTTGGGCCACAACTGCTTGTTCAATTTGGGAAGGCTTCCTAAACAAAGGATTTTCCATTGGTTGATCATTGCTTTTTAAGAAAAAGGGTGGCATATTCAGAATCTCCAATCATTTGGGTATTTGTCTCACAATCGAGTTATCCCCTAAGGGAACAAGGCTAGGATCTTTAAGTGCTTCCACATTAAAGTCTGTTGGAAATTTAGCACCACTTTGTGCTAATTTGAAGAAGTAAGAGTTTGGGTCCTTTTTCAATAGTTTGTCCATCAATTTAAGTACCTTGGGGTTGTTGGAATGTTGAAAAAGTTCATCATTTATCTCTTCTTCACTATCCACTTCTTCTATGACCCCATCTTGTGGGTTTTGGTTTGACTTATCCATTAGCTCACGTTATTTGTGGTTTATCTCCTCCTCACTAAATGGTTGGTTTGTTGTTTCCTTGAATTTAGGTCTCTTTTGAGGTGTTTCAAGGTCACTTGGCCTATAGCCCCATGGGCCACCTTCATCGTTTGTGGTGTTTGTTGGTGGCATACTAGCATTTCTTTTGTTTGCTTCCATGTTTTTTCTATGTTTTGAATTCATGGTTGTCATAAACAGGCATCCAAATTTTGTGAAACTTTGGTGACTCCTAACTATGGAAAAAAATGCTTTTATTTTTTTTGTTTTAAGGAAATGAAATTGTGTTTTTTTTTTTTGGGACTTTCCATTTTTGAAGGATGGAGTCCATTTCCATGCGAGGGGTGATAATACAGGTTCTAAAGTGATACAACCCTAAGAACTCAATGATTTAAATGGTATGCTCATATTGAACATGCAAGTCTAGTTTGTTTCTTAAAAGGTGAGCATAAAAATTTCTTATCAAGATGTCCTTGTTGTGGTAAGTCTTCAAGATGTGCCTCTTGATAGACTTTGAACTATGATGCCTATTTTTGAAAAGGTGGAATGCAGATCTTCATTTAAGGACTATGATCTTGCAAGAGATCATGAAGACAAGGACATGTGTGAGGTTCAATTGTTTTTTTGTTTTTTTGGATTTTTTTGTTTTAAGGAAATGAAATTGCGTTTGTTTTTGGGATTTTCTATTTTGGGAAAGATGATCCTATTGCCATGTGGGAGGTGGTAATACGGGATTTTTGACCGTAAGCTCTTCTTTTCACTCTTCTTTATCTAGGATGTTTGTTGTGTTTCTCCACTAGTTTGGTGTTTCCTTTGTCTTAAATATGAAGTTTCTCAAACTACTGATTATGCCTGTTTGTTCTCCTTCAATCAGCTCAAAGTTTGGTTGTATGATAGCTAGTGTAAGGTTCACTTGTTGAACTGGAGAAATCGGACACCAAATGATCATAAGGTGAAATGATAAGAATGTTGGTGTTTTGATACGGTTGTTGTGATTCTCAGGACCCTAAGGTTTGAATGATGTTTTGAGATAATGCTATTCTTGGAACTCAAAATGTTGAAAGGCTTGGATCGATATTTCACTTCTTTTTCTAGAGGATATGTTGTGAGAAATTTACTTGAACTAGCCTTGAGGTTCAAGAAAATGTTGATATCTTAGAAGTGTGAGTGAAGGAATGATCCAAGTTGTTTTGTTTTGATTTTGATTTCTAAAAGGAGGATGAAGTGTTGGGTTTTGCAAATGGATGACAAATTGATTATGACACATATTGGGAGTCTGGTTGTTTCGTTCTTCAGTTTTGGAATGATTATTTGATTTTTACCAGAAAATTAGAGCAAAAGCAATTGAAAAGTCTAATACGACTAGATTATGGTCAAGTGCACTCAAATTAAAAAAGTAAATGTGGTCAAATTTTTCAGGTGTGGCCTTCATGTAGTTTTTCAATTTGATGAATTACATAGTCAAAAGCGAGCTTTTTGGGCAAGTGCGGCCTGATTTTTGTCAAGAGCATTGGGAATTTTTTTATTAAATGTAACACAAATATTAGATGTGGCTAATTTTTAGTCAAGTGCGCTCAGATTGTCAAAAGCGATAGATTTTTACCATTAAATTTTTACAAGGCAGAGAGCAAATGAACCAATTTTTGGCAAGTGCGGCTTGTTTTTGGTCAATTGTAGAAAAAATAGAAGCATAAGTGACCTCTATTTCAGTTTTGTTTCCTAGTTTCTATGTTTTGGCAACAACTTGGATAATTTACAAATTTTGAAGGTTTTGTTGGATCTGTTTTGAGACTTGGCAAGTGATAACACAGCATAGCAATCAAAAACTTATGTGACCATAAATGTCTATAACTTTAAGCACACTTCTTTCCACAAAAGCTCAATGTTCATGGAAGAATGCTAAATTTATAGTTTTCAATGTTTAGTTTGTCCTTAATGCGACTTGTAATGTGAGCCTAAATGTTTGGAAACCTTCAAAGATATTTGTTTAGGATATCCTTTAGGGAGTGCAAACATATGACTCTTTTCAAAGTATTCACGCTAAATTCAAAGGGTTTGATGTTTGAGAACTGTGTTAAATGTTTGTTTTGATGTGTTTATTTTAATTCAAGCACAAAGTTTGATGTTTCAAAGTAACCAAACAAATTGGGAAATTTCATGAAAACAATGTACACCCTAGGGATAGACACTTCCTTTACCTCATGCCCTAGAGGGATGATTTTACATGCAACGAAGGGAGAGTGTTTTAAGCTCAACCATAAGTCAGACTTGGTAAATGACTTCTCAGAATCAAAGTTCTGATGCACCACGCCAAAGAATATTTTTGGCTGAATAGGGGTGGCTTCTACAACATTGGCTTTTAGTCATGTTTCAGGATAAACTAGTGTCTATACATGTAATGATTCACTCAATTAAGAGGCCTCCTAGCCCTTGCGGGTTTTTACACATCAAAGGGATACTAGAGGAGACTTTCATTGGTATAGAACATCCGCACTAGGTGGGTGATGAACTTTCCTCACACCCACAATTATTTATATAGCGGACCAAAACAAAAGTACCGCTTGGGTCATTCCCTCTCACAAGTTGGGAGGAAAGCCCTTCTAAGGGTATGCTTTGAAATGAAAACAATGTGCGAAACTCAAGATGCTTCTCGTCACCCAAGATCGCTGAAAGGCGCAAGGGGAGAGGATAGTCACCTAGTTTTCCAAACACAAAATACATAATACACACTTCATTGTAATGTTCTTTTTAAGTTCAAAAAGATGAAAAATAAAAAAATAATAAAATGAAAAATAAAAAGTAAAGAAAAAATGAAAATTGAAAGTGTGTACAAGATAGTAATTTTGTTCTTTTTATGTGCACAAAAGTGAAATATTCTAGATTTCAGACAAACATATAGCAATGTGCAAGACAAGAATTTGATTCTTTCATTTTTAAGCACCAACCAAAGTGTTTTTCTAAATCCTTTTCTTAATGGTCAACAAAATAAAATTGTGTGTTTGTCAACAAAACAAAAGCATTTGGTCATTCGTTTTAATAAGCACCAAAATTGAAGTGTGCTCCTAAACTATGAAAGCTTTTGGAAAAAGGTTTATTTTAGAGCACCAAACTAAAATTTTGCTAAGCTAGAAAGCTTTGAAAAGTTCATTTTTAGAGCAACAATTGAAATGTTTGCTTGTGGGATTCTTTTTATTGCACCAAATCAAAATTTTCTAACTATGAAAGCTTTCAAAGAGTTTGTTTTAAAGCACCAAATTGAAATGTTTGTTTGTGGGGTTCTTTTTATTGCACCAAATCAAAAATTTCTAACTATTAAAGCTTTGAAAGAGTTCATTTTAGAGCACCAAATTGAAATGTTTGTTTGTTGGGTTCTTTTTGTTACACCAAATCAAAATTTTATAACTATGAAAGCTTTGAAAGAGTTCATTTTAGAGCACCAAATTGAAATGTTCATTTATGGGGTTCTTTTTATTGCACCAAATCAAAATTTTCTAACTATGAAGGCTTTGAAAGAGTTTGTTTTAGAGCACCAAATTAAAATGTTCATTTGTGGGGTTCTTTTTATGGCACCAAATCAAAATTTTCTTGTTAGAAAACCAAGATCTGATTGTAAACCAGAAAATACCTTCCACAGAGGAGAAAAACAGAAAAAGCAGAAGTTTGCATGAAATGTGCAAATTGATATATTCAAAGTACCAAATAATACAAGAGATAATTTTCTTTATAAAAGCAAAGATGCCTAAACCTAATCTTATCTTGAGCAACAAGATAGCTCGAAAGATAAAGATAAGATCCTATAACTTAGGAATTAAATATGCCTAAGTAAACTTATGCTAATGTGTAATTAATAATTAATTACAACAACATTTCTAACTATGAAAGCTTTGAAAGAATGAAAAAGCTTTGACTATTCACCAATAAATGTGTTAGTCGTTTCTTGAATAAAATTTTGCCATGCTTCTGCAAATCCTACATAAACAATGTTAGTACTTGTCAAACATCCAAAACAAATGACTGTTAGTGTTAGAAATTGAAAATGTGAGTTGCAGATTTCAAATACAAATTTGACAGAGCAAAAGCGAAAACTTTATGTAGAAGTGGCCCTGTCAAAAGTAATTGCGAGCAAAAAAGTCAAGTGCGGCCTCTGTGTTTTAAGCAAAAGTGGGCCAAAAACTCAAGTGCGCCTTTTTTATTTTTGCAAAAGTGCAGCAAATGTCAAAAGTAGCCAGGAAAGGGTCAGATGTGGCCAGAACGTGAAATTAACTATGAAAAATTCTTGTAGCCTATGAGTGAAGATTTTTCTAGTGTGCTTCCGGAACCTGCAACTTCAAATTTTGCTCATAAAATGATTAGTGGTAAGGACCATTGTCCCACCAGGCATGCCGGAATGTGTAAGGGGGAAATCAATGGTGTCAAATAGGATAATTGAAATGAATTGAAACTAATCTAACTCAAAACAAAAATCGTGATCCATGCCCATTACTCATGAAATGAAACTACAAAGAACAATGAATTCACAAAAAAACAATCAAAAGAGACAAACATAAAATGAATTCAATAAGTGTAGCATTACCATCCCATGTCAGAATGTGTTCGTGAAGATGTTGGGTTGCTTGTATCAATGTGAAGCCTCCATTGTGTGTGCAAAATCTTGAAGAAAGTGTGTGTTGATCGAAGATGTTTGTGAAGCTTTGTCAAAATGTTGATTAAGATTTTTGCATTACTTCGTTGTGTAAATTATATTGATTCTCTAATCATTTTTGAGAAGAAAGATGGTTGTTATATAGATTTTGTGTTTCAAAATGAATAGTCAAGATCACATAGTAGAATATTTTGATCAATGATTCAAAACCGTTGAGAGAATTTGGATGGGAATAATCAGTGTATTTTGATTACATAACTAGTGTGATTGAAAAAATCAATTTGAGTGTTCAGTGGGATTGAAGAAATAGATTGAATAATCTGTGGAATTGAAGAATAGATTGATCTATTAGGAAATAGATGGACCAGTCAGCCAATTAGATTGAGCAATCGAGGGATCATAATTTTCTCAATCATAAAAGTGGGTGAGGATAATTAATTAATTGATTTAATTAATTAATCTTTTTGGAGTTGAATGTGCAAATCATGTTTGAATTTTACAAACAAAGTTGTATTTATTTTATTTTATTTTATTTTATTTTTGATGACGTTTTGATATATTTATTCAATTATTCAAGTTTTGGGGGAAAACGACTTAATTAAACTATTATGTTTTAATAATTTAATTGACTTAAGGGAATAAAGTTAATTAGTGACATAATTAAATAATTGATGCTATTTAAGTAATGAGGAGGAATTAAGTTATATTAGGACTTCATTAAATAAATGTTATTTATTTAATTGGTCAAAAATGATGAAAAAGTGAATTAATTAAATAATGTCGTATTATTCAAATAATAGAGGAAATTAGGGTTTTTGGTGTATTTGATATGAAATGCAGTGATATTTGATGATAATGATGTCAATGATGAGAAAATGTCATTCAAGATGTGCGAGAAGTGTTAGGTCAATTTTACATGGACCTACAATTAATATACTCTAATATATAATAAATATTATATATTAATATCATAATTATATTAGAGTATATATTTTTATTGCATATATATTTAATTTTTTATTAATATCAAGTTGCAAAAAATAGATATCCATTTCTTAAAGCAAGAAATGGATATTCATTTTTTAAAAGCAAAAAACAAATATCCATTATAAATGGATATCCGTTTTTTAAAGCAAAAATGAATATCCATATTTTCTAACAATTTTGTTTCCTCAACTATTGCCTTGAGAATGCTTTGGGATTTATCTTGGGGTGTCAAACATGAAAAGTCAACTACCCCAATGTGTTTAAAGGTTTCCCTTGGTTTTTAAGACTTTACCTTTCATGCTGATAACTTTTCTTTTATCCAAATTTTATGAAATAAAAAGAGTTTATTTAAGAAATTGTTAGCATTCCATCAATATAAGATATGATTTATTTTAAATTTAATGGCTAATTATTATTAATTAAATCTACATGCACTATGTTTGAAGTCCTGATTGATAGGTTTGATTGAAAAACATCCATAACTTTCAAACAGTTTCACATTTTTCAAATCTAAAAGATGTGTCACACTCCATGCTTCATAAACTTGAGGTTGATTTTTTTGAATGAAATATATTTTTGACCAAGTTAGGTTGGCCTGAAAATTAGTTTTTAATATTTTTAAAAATTCCTACTAAAAATATATTATAACTAATTTATTTGTAAAAAAAATAAAAAATGCATGTGTCACATTGAGGCATGTGTCCTTTACTTATATTGAAAGATTCATTTTTTTTTTTCATACTTAGGTTGGTTAGAATGACACATTCTTTTTAGTTTTTTTTTTAAATTATAGTACTGCTTCATTAAAATTTTAAAATTTCACCAAATAAATTTAATTTTTTGCCTAAAAAATTCTAGTAGCCTATAAACTACATGCAAATGATCAGAAATTCTATTCCTACATATTTTCCAAATTATGTTAATAAGCTATTCAAATTTTTATGTCAAGTTGCTTAACTTTGTTTTTTTATATTTTCATTGCTACTTAGAGGCATAGTTTGGCCCATTATGATCTTGCAATCACCCTATACTTTTATTTTCCTTTGAGTTGAAGGATTTTTTTGTCTCACTTTAGATAGTGAGGCTAGCAAATGTAGCAAGGTTGAAGAATTAGATAGTGGATGTTTACTTTCATCCACATATGATGCTATTGGCCTAGATTTAAATTTTATACCCCTTTTTACTATGGACATGATTGATTCATCATATAAGAGGTCATGCACCTATTACTTATGGTTTCCTTGGAGTGGTAAAGTTAATGGAGACGTAGCTCTTCATTTCTTCAAAAAAAAATCACAATTAATGCATGTAAATGAAAGATAATATTTATTGCAACTAGGCCTTGAGTTCTATTATGGTTTTAGGGAGATCAACTCCTTCAATAGGCTTGTATTTGATAGAGGTAGCTGGTTGCAATAATTTTTTCATGTCATGTGCCATAAATCTTCTTACAAGGTGTTAGGACTCAAATATGCAATTCCCTTTTCTTCTAAGTCCTTTCCCTTCTTGTGCCTTAATCCTATTTTTCTAAGCTTATAATTGATTTGAGAAATTGAGTCTTGGGTGGGTTTTCTCAAATTTCTTTGATAGTTGGGTAGATAATATGAAATTAAGCCTAGTTTTTTTGAAATATGTTAAAGATTGAAAGTTATCCTCATGCAAGTTTTATCCCTCCATTTGATTCAATCCATCCAACTTGCAATGTTCCGTCTTGTTGGAATTCCCCACAAATGTGCAATTCCACTTGGTTTTCCCACAAAGGTATTACATGATAAAAAATGACTAAGTGTTGGCTTTATGAAAACCTATCCTCCATCCAAACTTCACCTCTTTGCTCTTTTCTATCCAATTCCCTTGAAAATTTCCACTTTTGCGAGAAAGTTCACCCCATTTGGTCTTGTAGGTGTTTTCATGTGAACTGACTCGTTTCCACATCCCAATGAATTTCTTGTGTTTTCCACTTTCCTACATTTCTCCCACACTTGTAGTTATTTTGAAATTGGTTGCAATGGTTATGCGAGTGGGTGGAGCTCATCTTCCCGTACTTAACCATAGTGACTTCATTTTTTCTTTTTTATGAGCCTTTTCAAGTGAACTTCTCATTTCATGTGCACTTGTCCAATTCACTTCATTTTATCCATATCACTCCTTTTGTGGACCTTTTTCCATTTGAACTTCACTTTCCCAAATTTATTTATCCAATTCAAATATTATTTTATGTAAACCCAATCCACCTCATTCCCCTGCATCCATACTTAAATGACATGTTGATGCCATCCCACCTTGCTTATGTTATGTTGATGTCAACATATTTAAAAATTCCTCTAAGTCCATATCACCCTTCCTAATTACCCCATGGTGACATCATCTTTTTTGACGTCACTTACGAGATTTCCTATTCGATTTAGATGTGTTGAATCTAGTGAATGCACTTGGGTATTCACTCATTCCTCTTTGACATCGATTATCTGCAATGACTTGATGGTGTGTCCTAATTTGTACGAATCTATTGAATACCTATGTGCTATGTAAATAGATTGTGGGTGTTTCACTGTGAATCCTCTATATATTCAAGAGGTGTATATGTACTTGCAAATGAAGTTCTTGCACAAGCTCGATATGAGTATATTTATTGTGGATGTAAGATTAAGCCCAAATATCTCATAGAAAGGACATTACAAGGATTTCATATTGAACTGGTCATTTTAAGTTGTAGATGATTTTCAAGGAAATCAATTGATTAAAATGTTATGTTTTTAGTCTATGACTATGTTTTAGATAATTTCCTAAGTGAATCAAAGAGATGTTGGTACTTTTATACTAACCAAGAATTTATGACATGATATTGTGGTGGTTTTTTTGGGTGCTTGAGGTGTTTACATACAATTTTTAAATTCAGCCACCACCATTATTGTTAGTTGCACCCTTGTTCTGTCTACCTACATTAATAGTGCCACTCCCTCAACAACCAAGAGTTATTCCAGATTCCAACCATTAATATGATGTGTTCATCTTGGGTGAAATATTCCTTAGGCATTGGTTTGATAATGCTATTGTGATCAATTTTAGGGTTTCTCCTGCCACTTGCTCTTATTGGTGTTTTGATTATCATTTTCATTATTGGACAATATAGGAGAGTGAAGAAATAATCAGAAGAAGAAAAAACTTGAGAATAGTTAAAGGGGCACATTAGATTTGACATACTATTATAAAGAACATGTTGCAATATCATTTGTTGTTTTATGTCTACATTATTGTGTATGTAAATTCAGAAAGTATATCTAACCTAACATATTTTATTCAACACATTTGTTGTTGTGAATGTAATCAATATTAGAGGAATTTGATTGAATTATGAGTCTATTGCATGGGATGTACAATAATTTTTTTATGTGATTGCATATGATTTTGGGTAGTTCAATAATGGATAACTAAGTAGATAACACTATGAATGGTATTAATTGATGCTTTAAATAAGTATATCCTTCTAATTTTTTTTCCTATTATTTTCATCCTTGTTGATTGTGATTCTATTGCCTAGGAATAGGTACTGATATCATGTATGTGTTCTAGTCATCCATATACAATTTTTATTTTCATAAAATCATTTATTTTTAGTTATGTTTCATGAGTTCATGATATAATTATTAACAAGGAATAGAAGAAACTATTATATGTGAATCATGAAACTCACCTCACATTGCATTTGTTTTCAAGGTGTATTATTAACTATATAGGGGTTATTGATGGCTAGTTGGATTAGTCTAGTGGCAATCTTTAGGGCTAATCATATAGGTTGGGTTTAGCCATCATTTATATTATTGTTGTTATCTTAAGTGATTTCAATACCTATTCAAGTATACCCTTAGGAATACCCTCTTGAGTTTAAGTTGATATCAAAGTGCAGAAGATAAAATCCACTCTTGTTGAGTTAGCTTAGAATCCTCCATAGTTTTTTTGATGAACTATTTTACCCACATGATGACAACCATAGGCTTGTGAGTAGAATTTATTCTAGGAAGTGAAGTGTGTTGGAGGATTGAAGGTTGCATCAAATGGTTGTCATTGATGTCAACACAATACTATATGTATGACTCATTTACCAGAAGTTATTTTTGATTGAAGATGACCGTTATATGTGGTCCGGTTCGTACCATGTGACAAAATATGATTCAAATATTTGAAGATCTTGGCCAACTTAGCGTGTGCAATACTTTATGGATGTTTTGTCCGATCTAATTGATGAGTAAGATACATGTGTGTGTGTGTGTGTCTGGAAAAGATAGAGATGCAAGGTTATGCAAGAAGGATATAGAGACAAAAAAGTGTGTGGATGCAACAAATCAGAATAAGTAAAGCAGGTGAAGACAATAAGTGTGTTATCATAATAGAATTATTGAACAATTACTGACATGTAGTACTATCTTTACAGAGCTTCATCTAGAACTAAATTCATCACAAGAAAGGTGTAATTCATTAGTTCACTTTTGGCGGTAAGCCATAACTTTTGTATTCTGGAAGTGAATCATCTTTTTCTATCTTTGTGGCAGTGAGCCCTTCAGGTTGTAGCCCTGTGGACAGTGAGTCCTTATTTCAGGTAGTGAGCCTTATCTTAGGCAGCGAGCCTTATTTCAGGTAGTGAGCCTTATCTCAGGTAGTGAGCCTTATCTTAGGAAGTGAGCCTTATCTCAGGTAGTGAGCCTTATTTCAGGAAGTGAGCCTTTTTGTAATTGGTTTTGATATTCTCTATAGTGTGAGTTAATCCTCACTGTGGTTTTTCCCTCACTGGGTTTTCTACGTAAATCTGGTGTTACTATGTTTATGTGACGACTTTCAGTTTTTGCATTTATTGATAAATCATTTATGTAGTATTTGGATCTTGTTCCAGTAAATGGTTAAGGAATTTAATTTGGTGACAACTGATTCACCCCCCCTCTTAGTTGTCGTATTCAACAATTGGTATCAAAGTGAGGTCCTTTGGAATAAGTTTAACAACTTGAAGGAGATCTTGGCAGGTTTAACAAAATGATGAAGGGATTTGACTTAGATGAAGAATTAAGAACATAGACCTCAAAGTCTGAGAATAAAGATCTGAAAGAAAATGTGAAGCAAGTAGGTGAATGCATTCAAAAACTAAGAAATCAGATCTAAAAAATTAAGTTGAAGTATAAAGAAGTTTACCAAAAACTAAAAGAAGCAAAGGAGACTATTGAAAATCCAAGGATGAAACTTGAAGAAAGCAAAAGAGTGGAAGATAATATGAAATTGGAAATTAGACAAAGCACAAAAATTATCAATCAAAAGATAGAAAAATGTGATAATCTTGAACACAAAGTAGTAACTCTTAAATCTAATCTGGAAAAGGAAAAAAGTTTTGAAGAAAAATTTAAGATAAGTTCAGGAATGCTTGATCAATTGATTTCATCTCAGAATCCTGCATAGGATAAAGGTGGTCTAGGACTCAAAGAAGGACAAAGTTCAAAGACTAATCCAAGTTTCAACAAAATGAATAGTCAAAGAAAATTTTAGGGCAGTATCTTATCAAGGCAAGAATAGAAGGATCAATATCGAAAGGATACCTAGCCAAAAACCTAATGATCAAAGGTACCCATCTTTTAATGCCTTTTGTTACTCATGCAATAAATTTAGACATAGAGCAAAAAAATGTAGATGTATGATGAATTATAATAGATTAAGTTAGAATGTTGGATTCTTTGTTGGAAAATGCTATGTTTGCAACAAGTTTGGACATAAATCTACCGAATGTAGAAATCAGATAATGATGAACAAATTTAATACCGATAGAATATTTCATTCTTTTCAAGGTTATTGTTACATGTACAATATTTTTGGACACAAGGCTAATCAGTGTAGGATAAAGATGAATATAAACTCTCTTGATCAAATATTTGTTGTGTGCCACTCTTGCAACAAACCAGGACATATCTCAAAATTTTGTAAGAGCAAAGTTGGGAAGAAACTAAATCCAAAATAGAAGAAAATTTTTATAAACAAGGTAAATCTAGAAGAAGTGAGGAAAGAAATGGAAAAGATTTGGAGAAAGAATGAAGAACTTGAGAACAAGGACAAATCATATAATCCTGTATTTGCATCCAGTGTAGATACCCCTTCTATGAACTGAATCTAGTAATGAATTCAGGAGGAGTCATAGAAAAATCTATCAAACCCCTAGTATAAGAGGTGTCATGGGATGACACAAGGATATGTGATGTAAATTTTCATTCTAAAGGCAATGAAGAAAAATTTGGTAGAAAACAAGAAATACATAAGATTTGTGGAACCTTTTTTCTTACAGTACATTTCATAATATGGTTAATAGCTTTGGCGGAAGGAGGAATTGAAAAACTAAAGTACAGATGATGATGTCAGAATAAGTAAATTATCCTTTATGATGAAACCCTAAAAGCGATAAGTTAAATAAGGAAGGTTGAGTAGTTATTTATTTTTGAAGTGAACGAGCTGAGAAATAAAGAACTAGGGTCATTAGCAAGAGAAAGTACGAAGAACAAGGCAGAAGAAATGGAGTCAAAGGAAATGGTGGTACTTAATTCGCACAACAACGAATTACAAAAATTGAGTAAGTTACAAATTGATGAATTTGATCATGAAAAGATTCAAAATCTCGAGACTTCTCTTTTAGTTGAGCAAATGCAAATGGTCAAGAATTTAGGGCACAAGGGTTTAGAAATTTGGAACAAATTTCCATACTTTTCAAATGTGGACATTGTTCAGGTTATTTTAAGCAGAATTCAAGGTGATCAGATGATCTTTGACAAACCCTATGAAATCACAAAAGAAGCAATTGCAGTAATACTAGGTTTATGCAATAATGGACCTGTTCCAGTCAAGAAGTTCATAAAGAACAAAGAGGTTGAAGCCCTAATTGGGGTAATAAGAGATAAAAGATCACTTATAATTCACACCATAATCGACCCAATGATAAGGTAGGTGGCATATGCCATTTCATATAAGATTTATTTTAGGAATAGGGAAGGTTCTACCTCAATGATTGTTGTTTATGTTGCACATCAAATGGTTGAGAAAAAGGAGGATTTTGACTTGTGTGAGTTGTTGAGAAATCAATTAATGGAAAATATAACTATGACAAAGAATGAAAATTATCCTTTTCACTTTGGATCTCTAGTTATATGCTTAATGATGTATTTTATGAATTCATTACCATTGAAAGAAAATATTGTGTGGAAGTTAGCTATACCAGTTGGGAAGCAAGTTTACCGATATTTGAACTGTCTAGTAGAAAAGGAAAATTTTTGTAAGGAATATTTTGAAATCAAAATAAAAGCATGGAATTTTGGTGTCGTTTCCAGTTCGGTTATGATGTTTGAGGCAAGATTCTCCTCTGGAAAGAGGAAAGCAAGAAGAATCAATTCATGTGACCCCCCTCTAGAAATAAAGAAGCTGAAGACAAAGGAGAAGGAAGAAGAAAAGGAAGAAAAAATTGTAGAAGCATTTGATTTGGTATCAACAAATGATGACAAAGAAGATGTTACTAAAGAAAAGGTGTTAAAGATTCTTGAGCAACCTGATGGATTGAAGAAGATTGGAGATATATGGTTGTCTTGACCATCATATGAATAGGATGAGATTACAAATGCTTTGACTATTTACATAATTCATAATGATATTGATCTAAGTGAATTGAAAAGTACTTTACCAAAAGTATTGGGGTGATCCCACAATACTGGTTTACAATTTTTGGCCAAATTGGACATTGAACTAATTTTTTCTAACTAAATCTTCACTTTTAGGCACCTATAGTAGCTAAACCATGAGGAATTTGAAGATGATGCAAACTAGTGATTTGTGACATTTTGTTTGTAGATTCTTAATATAATTTTTTCAATTTTTTTGGAATCAGATTGCATTTCTTTTCCATCTCCCTCAAAAACTAGTTTTTATCAGTAAACACCATTTTTAAGGAGTGATGCTCATCATATACAACATAATTTTTTTTCTATGAAGGATATAATTCTATTTTTTTTGAATTTAGATTTGTAACTATGATATCTAACCCTTTCATTTTGTTTCATAGTGTTTTATTGAATATTTTTTCCTTAATAAAATTTCAAAGTCAAACCAATTACAATTCAGACATATATGAACCGTATACAACATAATTTTTTTTGTATGTATCAAAATTCAATTTTTTTTACTAGATCAAGGACATTAATACCTAGCTTGCACATATTTTTTAAAATTTTATTTTGATAATCTGCTATTTTTCCACATGTGCAAAATAGAGAGCTTGATTTTCAGTGAAAAACCTATGTTTAATCAAACTAAAAAAAATACATAATAAAACCAAAACATATTAAAATTATATTCGATGGATAGCTCGTTCCGAGGACTATCATCATCCAATTGGGTCTGTGAAGTCTTCTCCATTTTCATCCTCAACTTGAGCTTTGAAGGGAAAAATTCTATAGATTTTTGGTGCCAGAGGGGGAGAAGGGGGAAAAAGGGGGGTTCAAATGAACGCAGGTTTGAGTGAACCCCCTTTCTACAAAGTTTCCCTTTGTTTTTTTATTTTAGGAAATGTGAAATATGTGGGACCTAGCATTTAATAGGGTTTGCTCGAAGGGGGGTTCGAGTGAACCCTTATTGGGTTCGTTTGGACCCTAAGTTCATTCGAAGCCCCCAAAACCCAATTTTTTTTGCATGGGGTGATCCCACAATACTGGTTTATAATTTTTAGCCAAACTGGACATTGAAATGAATTTTTTTAACTAAATATTCACTTTCGGGCACTTACAACAGCTAAACTGTGAGGAATTTGAAGATGATGCAAACTAGTGATTTGTGACATTTCTTTTGTAGATTCTAAATATATTTTTTTCAAAATTTTTGGAATCATATTGCACTTCTTTTTCCATCTCCTTTGAAAACTAGTTTTTAACAATAAACACCATTTTTAAAGAGTGACATTACTGGCTAACACATAAATTTTTTTCTATGAAGGATAAAATTCTAATTTTTTCAAATTTAGATTTGTAACTATGATATATAGTGCATTGAATTGGCTTCATAGCATTTCATTGAATATTTTTTTCTTAATTAAGTTTCAAATTCAAACCAGTTATAATTTAAACATGATTTATTGGCTAAAACATAACCTTTTCTACATGTATCAAAATTCAATTTTCTTTTTTTTGTTGGATCAAGGACATCAATATCTAGTGTATAGATATTTTTTAGATTTTGTTTTTGATAATTTTCTATTTTTCCACATGTGAAGAATAAAGAGCTTGATTTTTGGTGAAAAACCTACATTCACAAGAAATAATAAATAAATATAATAATCAAATTAAATTATTTAAAATTATACTTTTTGGGAAGATTATAATAAGGACTGCATACTTACAAAAAATAAAATTTAAATGAATTCATTTGATCCCCCAAAAGGTTAATCAAAAGTGGTTTTTTATCAGCATTTTGATAGGTGTAAAGGAGACTCTGTTATAGGTATGGTTTAAAACTAGCGGAGTTATATCCAAGGGGGTTTGACCTAAGGTGGTTTGATCAAACCCTCTTCAATTGTAATCCTTTAAATGGAACTTTTCAAGGCTTAAATCATTATATTTTCTAAAAATATGTTATTTCAACAAAAATCAGGATCTCCAAGAAAGTGTAAACCACTATTGTGGGATCACCATCCATGGGGGTGCTTTTTGCAATTTTGCTTCCTCAACGGAACTGTAAACCAGTTTTGTGGGATCACCCTTGATTGAGTAGATTGAAGACAAATTAAGGGAACAATCACCTGGTGAAACAATAGAAAAAAGATGAAATTCAATTGGCTTTGGAAGAAAGATGCCAAAATGCGTGCAGAAGAGGTTAACTAAGAGCATAAATGAACTGAAAACCTGCATCAAGAGTGTAAACAGTGTGTATAGGTATTGTTTCTGGTGGTTTACTACTATTGGGAACTATAGAACAAAAATCGATACTATTGAGCATGAATTGAATTCTATTGGAAAAAACATATGATGTTCTTAATGAAAAGGATGGAACACAAAAGAAAAGGATCAATTCCTTACAATCTGATCTTGCAATCATTATCATACAGAGGGATGGTATTGTGAAGACCTTTTGGAAAGTTAGAGAGATAATTGAGTTAATATTGGAACAACTTTTCGGTCTCTTGGTCGATGCTGAGAACAATGCACATAATATTGCTATTCCAAATACTCTTCTAGAAACAATTGATTCAATAGCAAAGAACAAAACATTTGTCTATACATTAGGCTGGCAGTGGATTCTTGGAAGACATGTCTTCCGGAACTGAAAGAAAAATACAAGGAAATATTTTAAGGAAAGAAGGATTGAGGTAAAGAATCATTTTTGATAATCTTTTTGTAGAGTTTTTGAAGTGAAGGGGAGATTGAACAATTTTTTGTCATTGATGTCAAAGGGGGAGAAAGGAAGCATGTGAAAAAGAATGAAAATCATTTCATCTCATCAAAATATGTACAAAGGTTGTTGTTGTTGGATTTTCATATCTTGTGTTGCCATCAATGACAAAGGGGGAGATTGTTGGAGAATTGAATGTTGCATCAAATGGTTGTCATTGATGTCAACATAGTACTGTATCTATGACTCATTTACCAAAAGTTATTTCCCATTGAAGATGACCATTATATGTGGTTCGGTTCCTACCGTGTGACAAACTATGATTCAAATATTTGAAGATATTGGCCGACTTAGCATGTGCAATACTTTATGGATGTTTTGGCTGACCTAATTGATGAGTAAGATACATATATATACATATGTGTCTCTCCGAAAAAGATAGAGATGTGAGGTTATGCAAGAAGGATATAGAGACAGAAAAGTGTGTGGATGCAACATATTAGAATAAGTGAAGCAGGCGAAAACAATAAGTGTGTGATCAAAACAAAATTATTGAGCGATTACTAATATGCAGTACTATCTTTACAGAGCTTCATCTGGAATTGAATTCAACACAAGAAAGGTGTAATTCATTAGTTCACTTTTGGCTATAAGCCATAAATTTTGTATTCTGGTAGTGAGCCATCTTTTTGTATCTTTGTGGAAGTGGGCCCTCTGGGTTGTAGCCCTATGGATAATGAGTCCTTATTTCAGGCAGCGAGCCTTATCTCAGGCAATGAGCCTTATTTTAGGCAGTGAGCCTTATCTCAGGCAATGAGCCTTATTTTAGGCAATGAGCCTTTTTGTAATCAGTTTTGATATTCTCTATAGTGTGAGTTAATCCTCATCGTGGTTTTTCCCTCATTTGGTTTTCCACGTAAATCTGGTGTTACTGTGTTTATGTGATGACTTAGTTTTTGCATTTATTGATAAATCATTTATGTAGTATTTGGATCTTGTTCCTGTAAATGGTTAAGGAATTTAATTTGGTGACAACTAATTCACCCCCCATCTCAGTTGTCCTATTCAAAAAAGTGATTTTGAGACATAACACTACGTATAATCTATAGTTATATTTGTGAGTTAAGTTTGTATCCATATCTACATTGCTTGTGCTTCCATGTCATTGACTACAAGTTGTTATCTTGTCTTGCATGTATTACATCTTGGTTTTCTATTATATTTTATCTTATATATATAGTAATGTTTTGTGTAGTCATGACACTTGTTTTTCATGATGAAGTGTGTTTGTCCTAGTCTTCGTCTATCTTGGTTTGCTCTGAAAGATATCTAGGTTCTCAACATGCTTGCAAGAGGCACACATCCCCAACTAGAGCCTTTTGAGATTTAATATTGTAGTCTTTAGTCCTAGCTCTTTCATACACTTAGGCCTCATTTTTTCCATCACATATATAATTGTTCTAGGAAATATTTGTATGGGTTTCTATTTGTTAATCTTGCATAAATATTGCCCTTTGTTGTCCCTCATGTGCTTATCATGTGTTGATAGTTGTTAAGGTCTCAAATGTTCTAAGTGTGGGGGCTTTATGCTCAAATTTAAAAGGGACTATGTTTATGTTAGTTTTAGAGTTTTCATTCCTAATATGCCTTTTTATCCAATTCTATCATTTCCTTTATTCTTGTTGGGGTACTAGACTTCCCCATCTTGACATACCTTTCATCCATTCCCCATCCTTTCCCCTTGCCTTTATTGGTGTATCAAAATTTATTTAACCTTCATGATTTTGTGTCAAACCTTGAATCCTCAACCCTTTGCACTAAGTATGCTTTTAGAGCCAAAGTTTCAAGTATCCCTTTACTAGAGTACATTTTCCTTGGTATCCCTAATCCATAAATTTTGACATTTTCTATGTAATTTTTTTTAAATTCAAAAATATGAGGATGCCTTTAATATGGTATAGGGTATGAAAGATCCCCAAACCTTGATCCATAACAATTTGCTAAATTAACTTATTAGAATCACTGGTTTGGACTTGTCCCAATTTGCATACATGAAAGGGATAAATTCCTTTCTATCCTTGATCCTTGACTCTTGATAACTTCCTTCATATCCTTTCAGAGTTAGAGATGTGAATATACCTTTATCCTTTTGTTGCGATAATGAAGTATTCAATACACATGATCCTTGATCCTCAATAATGGTATTAATTATGAGGTATCTTTGACCCTTGATCCTGAAAACTTTAAAACTATTAAATTTTGTATTATTCACTTCCACCTACCTGCCTACATGACCTAAGCTGACATTAATGACATTATAAGACCTTGTAACTACTCAATCGAATTATCCCACCTAGAAAAATCTCTATTTAGTGTTAAGGGCATATATTAATATGTACTTCCAAAAATGGAAGAAAGAACATGCCCATAATGTAATTAATGTGGTGGTTAGGTTTAAATTTACTATTGGTTCTAATGCTATCTTTTGGCTATCAATCATGTATATTTTGTGGGTTCTTCCTTGCCCTAGCATACCAAAACTAGAGGTTCCATAAATGAAAAGATGATTTATAAATTTGGAGGATGTTTCTCCACATCTCTCATGCTACTTTGGACACATTTGCAAGTGCTTTTTTATGCACTTTTAGGAAAAAATCATGTCAGCAGGATGATGGTAGTAAAAAAGGTGTTTTCTCCCATGATCTACCATTTCCTCATCATCCTAAGGTTCTCATGTGCAAAGTAGGTGCCTAAACTTTAAATCTACAAACACTAGTTTGTTTTCATTCAAATGATTTGTCATTGAGCCAATTTGTTTTTCTAAGAAAGCCTGTAAATGATTCTAGGGTATCAAACACTATTAGTCCAAGCTATAAAGGAATGTTTCTTTTGAAGAGTAGGTAGGATTTGTAAAGCACATATATTTGTAATAGTATGTCTCCATGGTAGTTTGTAATAATTTATGGGAATGCATAGTCACACCTATATATTTTCTCTCACCATATTTTTTAGTGTGATTGTAATAGGGGTAAGATGAAGGGTGAAAAATTGAAATGCATTATAAATACTTTGCAATAGTCTTTCCTTTGTTGTATATGGATTTATTGTAGTTTTGAGATGGATTATTAAGCCTGTCTATTACATGATGTGATGTAATATTTAGTTAGATCATGTGAATTTAAAATCTAGTTTTGTTGATACTTTTCCTAATGTTACCTCTTTCCTCTTTGTTGTTCATGAATTTTCTACCTAATAGTGTAGACACCAATCCACAATGGTATAGGAGAAACATCCATCATTAGTGGTTTCCATCCATTAGAAAAGTAGGAGCATATTAGATTGTACATGTTTTTCATGATTTGGTATTACAAACTAAGGATTCTAATCTTAAGTAAACCTAGATAGATATATGATTAGAGAATTTCATGTCACATACATGTTTGCACCTTGCCACTGTGTATGTGATAATAACTAATATATAACACCTAAATTAACACATCATAAATTACTTAATATCCCAACACATCATTTACTTAATATCCCAACCATTTCCTCTTTAATTGATTTATAAATCCCTATTTATCCAATCAATTATCTAATTTGCATCCCCTTATTAATCAAAAAACATTTTATTATTTATTTAATAAAATTACTATTCATCAAGTCACTTGTACCCCATTTTAAGCTTAAAATCATTTAATCATCTTGGTCCTATAGTCCACTTCACATACATAAATCCAAATATTTATTTATATAATCCCCCAATCCTCATCCCAATAATTAAATAAATATATCTATTTATTTAATTTCCTATTTCCTCCACTTTCTATTAAGTGGGCTAAAATCAATGATCCCCTTAATCACTTGCTTATGCCAAATCCTATTCAACTCCCCTCAGATCATGCACATTCCTCCAAGGTGTACAAATGTATGGCCTTTGTACATTTGAAATGGGATTTTGAATAAGTCACATACTTTCCCATCCCTCAAGAGTAATCCCAAGTATCCCTTTCCATCTTGTCATCCAACTTTTTCAAGAGATTATCCACCATAGAATACACTTCAATCTTGGACCCCGATCCATCAATGAACCATGTAAGAACACTTTTCCTTCTCTCATCTTACCAAGGTCTCAACCAATATGAGCCCTTGATCATTTGGCTTGATCCTATCCATCCGCTCCTTGAGTCAAAAACCTATAAATTGACCCCATCCTAAGCCATTTTTATCACTTCATGAAATGTGAATTTATGTTGTTGAGAAGAGCACTCACTTACCCCTAAATCAATCATCCTTGACCACAACCACCATACCATAGTGCAACAAGGGTTAGTTTGGTTGGAATTTGTATTTATTTTCATCATATTTACTAATTCAATGCTTTCTCATGTGTATTGCTTGTGTTTTGAGTAGAATAGGCTAATGTTATTTAGTTTTTATCTAATGCTCAAAATTTCATATACACAAATAAAATCATTTAAGGAGATTATGATACTATCGTCATTTGAGCACAACCACTATACCATAGTGCCACAAGGGTTAGTTTGGTTGGAATTTGCATTTATTTTCATCGTGTTTTCCAATTTTATGCTTTCTTAGTCTGTTGTTGTGTTTTGATTAGAATAGGCTAATGTTATTTAGTTTGTTCTTTTATGCTCAAATTTTTATATACACAAATAAAGTCATCTAAAGGGATTATGATACTATTGTCATCTATAGGTAGTCATGTGCAAGGTTTCATCCACTTTTTAAGAGGTCATATGGAACTAATTAATCTTGACCTAGTGATAAATATGGGGATCGAGTGTACATTTGGGTTTAATTACTAATGGTTGTATTCATGCTACATCTTACTTGATTTGCAAATCTATCAAGGATACCTTTGGGAACACCCTCTGGATTTTAGCTAAGCTCATAGTGTAGGAGAGACTCCCCACTCTTGTTTGTTGGTCTTTAAACCTCCATAATCAGTTAATAAACCCCTTTTTTACCTTCTTGATGACATATCCCTAGTCTTGAAGGTAAAAGAAGAAGGTCCAGGATTGTGGAGCAATGATTTTGGGACCCAAAAAAACCATAATTAATTTTTTATCATTTTTTTACGTAATTTTTTTTTAAATACTATAAATAAGTTTATTTGCACTTAATTTTTAAACAATAATTTTCATGCCTATGTGTTGTTAGAATTGTTCACTAAGTATTGTTAATTTGGGGGGTCATTACTTATTCAATAGAATTTAGTATGCTTATTTTTCTTCTAAATTACTATTGGCATGTCTCATCTTATCTATTGTTGTGTTTTTGTGAGTTAAATAACACTTAACAGTTATTAAAAGTTTTGTATTACATTAAATGTTAGGTCATTTGTTGTAGCTTTAAATACAACTGTAATGTTTAACTTATAATTTCTTGTGTATGTGTTTAAAAATTATTCAATCCTATGTGTACTTGAGTTATTTAATTGTATTATTTAGTTGAACATCGTAAGTGTGTAGTTATAAAAAAATACTTTGTCCAAATAACATTTCTTTTGCCTTAAATTGAAAATCGTATTAACCTTTTATCCTAGATGAGTCCAAAAAGACATATAATTTTATTTAGAATAAGTGTGAAACATTATACAAAACATTGAATAGATTGTAAATAACACCTACATATTATTATGCAAATTGAATTGGTTTTTATTTATAAGAAACTTCTCTTCTAATTTAAAAACCAATTATGTTGTATATCTATTTCACACTAAAAACTATAAATTAAAATACTAAAAAATATATAATAACATAATATTAGTGATGTTGACTCTCTCAAGGACATTTTGTGATAACTTTAGAAGGACAAGAAGTGGCTCTTGATCTCGGGTTGAGTCATTCTCCTTCTCATTAGCTCATATTTGTGGTATCTTGTGATTGGTAATGGTCCTTTGTGTTGTGGTGTGTTGTTAGCTTGTCTTTTTCTTTATGTTTATTTGTTTAATGGATATTTTGAGTGGTCTTCTTATTAAGAACCATTTTACCTCAACAATTTGACTATCCTTGTTTTTCTCTTTTATTTAATCAAAAACATAATATGTTATCACTATTTGATTCTTGATCTACATAATTAGCCGATAGGTTACATATAGTGTGGGATTTGAGCCTGAAACAAGTCTCATGCCTACAAACCACTGTTGAGTCATTGGAAAACAAGTTTCAGTTGCTGTTTAACAGTAAAACATTCCAAATTATCAGGTAAAAGCCTCCAAAATCTCACTTATCACATAAAATCCAAATAAATATTGATTTGGCAATGGATGAGAACATTCTAATTTCATTTGCAGTATTTTTTTTCAATTTGATGACAAATTTCTTTTCTCATTTGCATTGCTTATGTTTTAAATTTGTATGCAAATATTTCATAATCAATAATACTTAATTTGTTTAAGGAAAAAATCTAGATTGTCTAAATTTATTTCATTCTATTATTTAACGTTTACTATTAATTGTTTAATCAAGTAACAAACAACTAGAATTTGCATGCACAAACACGTACTCTCTACCATATTAACATACATATAATTTTCTATCATTGTAATCCTCAAACCTTCTTTAAATGAAGTGTTAGTATAGTTAAAACCATGTAAAATATTGAACGAGAACTTTTAATTTTCTCACGAAGATAGACTTGGCTGAGAAGAAAGAAGCACTACTGTGAGCCACAAGGGAGACGCAAGAACTGTACAGTATGCTGGTGGCTAGATTGAAAATTAATACCGAAGTACACGTTTGAGTTAGAGATATGTAGCTATTGAAAAGGCAGCAAATTATGATCAGGAGAAGCTACAGGCTATTTGAAGGCAGCTTGAGGGATGATACCTATCTTCTTAGACTTATGGGGACGATCCTTCTGTAATTGTTTCTTCATAGACATGACCAAGGCTTTGAACAACCCATTATGTTATTGTTATAGAAAACCAGTAAGTGAAGGTTTTGGAGCGAGCTGTAGAACTCTAGGAAAGATTGTAAGGTCAGAAACTGATGAAAACATTGAAAATAGGGTGACACACAACTATAGAAGCTTCTAAAACTGAGATCTATAGACAACAGTGATTGAAGTAGGGAAAATTTTCCACTGACACATCAAAGGCAAGGCCCATCTGGTTGTGGGTGACATAGCAGTCTTTTATTTAAAGCACTGAGGGCCAAAACTTTGTTGGTCTATTCAAAGAACATTGATTTGTCAAGAATCAAGACTGTAATCATTGCTACATTAAAAAAAGTTAGTTCATGAAAAGCTTAAGATTAATGTGCCCGCTTCTTAAGCTGAACACAATTCTTTTAATAACTGTTATGGGATTAGTCTTTTATCATTGTGTAAGAAAACAAAACCTGCAGGAAAATATCTAACGAGTAAAATGAGCTGTAATCCATCTAGAGTGGAATTTGAAACCAAAAATCAGAAAATAACAAATAAAGTCCAGAATTCATGTATTAAGACCTAAGAACTTTTTTCAGCAATTGTTAATTTGAATTATCCGATCTGAAAAAGATTGAAAGAATAAGAAGTGCAGGTAAAAGAAAGTTAACAGCTCAGAAGGGGAGGAGAAGAGAGTACGATTGACAAAAGTTGGAGGGCGTTGGAAAGCGTTGTGTGCATTGTTCAACCTCCCAATAGAGAATAAAACATGGAGGAGAGTGTAAAGAGCATGGTTCATATATTTTAACACGGAGAAATGCTGTTTATATTGACCAAATAGGGTTGCAGTCAAAACCCGTTAAATGGAATCATCAGGACAGCATTATAATAATCATTTATATCCTCCCCAGACGGAATCATAACGATTACGTCAGGGATTATCCCAAAAGAAAAGCATATATTCGCAAATGGGTTTTATAGTTAATTGGCTAACAAGTTGCTGATTTTTCAAGTACTTTGCTGTTCGTTGAACTATACCGGGAGTAATGATGGGGCATATCAGAATACGGAGATATTCCATCTGGGAAAGGACCGACAGTGGGGCCAGAAAGAATCTCTACAGTTTGGAAGAGAAAAAACAACTGTGTGTCGTGTAGAGTAACTTCATGTAAAATAAAATAATTGTGGGTTTTTTTAACTTCCATCACTGTCGGATACCTGCCTGCCCTACAATATAGCGTGGACATCTGTTAGACTGTGGTCCAAAATTCATGGTTAGCAAAAGAAAAAAAAAACAGATATATTTTGATTGAAAAATTGATTAGAATTTGCATAGATGTTAACTCTTTTGTGAAATTGTTATTGCCATTGCTATATGTAGCTGTGGGTTGTTGATGGTCCAGTATGCCCACCCACTTCCCATCCATATCCGCTCTTCCTGCACTTTATCCTCCTTACTTTAAGCCTTGTACGTTAATGCTATTGCTTTTCATTCTTTTGGGGTTCAAATTCTTTTTCTTGTTTCCCCTAGAGATATAGGTTCTCTCAGAGGTGATCCTTGGGATGACTGATCTGCTTGTGCTGTCTGTTTTGCTGTGTTCCTTAATTTACACGACACTGCCAAGAGAATTGAGTGTTAAGTTTGGACTCCTTTTATTTGCTTATATAAAGGGATAACAAATTTGACTAAGAAGTTGTGTTATCCATCTGTCCATCACATACCCATCAATTTGTTTTCCAATGTTTGTGATCTGTAAATATTGAGCATTGGTTTTGGAAGAGCAGAGGCATGTCGTGGCATAAGTAGTTTTGGTTGTTTTTTAGGCTGTATTCTCAAGGACTGAAAAGGGCAAGCACCCACTTCAGAAAGTTGTCCTAGTTGTTTCTTCTTCTGATTTTGCCAGCGGGCACTGACTGGGATTATATTGTTGGGTTTAGATTGTTCTGAGAGAATCCAATTTTGTAAGTCTACCCTCTTAACCTCAACCTCAATAAATGCTTTTGTACTATGTTGCCTTTCAGCATTAAATGTTTTAGCGTTTTAGTATAAATCAAGTAGCCACTATTAAAGACAAAAAGAAGTTTGATTCGAAGGGAATTTGGATGACTTGGGATTGAGTTATACTTTGGTCATATTAAGGTGCCTGTAATGTTTGGATGTCTTGATAGAACCAGGAATTACTTTCTGTGATCTCTGAGCTGTTCAGAGTTGATATTTTGAGAATAACAGGCCATTGAAAATGCAGGAGCAGACGTTTATTGACTCAGCCAGTTGGAAGGAATCTAGCACCATGTATGATAATAACTATGTTGAACCTCAGCCTGAATACACTGTGCTACCTGTAGAACAAGTCAGCTCTGGGATGATGGGACTGGAAGAGAATTTGCAGAGAGCTTCTGTAAGACTGCCAAACTTTTCTCTGGGAGAGGTTAATCACAACAATTTCTCAGATGAAGCTGGAATTGGAAGCGACCTTCAACAACAGCTCAACTTTGAATTAGAGCAAGAGTACCACAGTCAGATGATTCAGGATGTTCTACATCAGCAACATGATGTGTGTCCAGGGCAACAGTCTAGTGCTAGTGTCGCCACAGTGGCCAGTTCATGGGAAACTAGTTTCCATGAAATGCAAGAACTGTCACTTTTCCACCAGCAACAACAGCAGAGTTTCCTTGATCAATCACATCATATCTCATCCTACGCTATTGCTAGCAACAACCCCATTTCCACTGCCTATACTCCTCCTCCAGAACTTCTGAACCTGTTACAAATCCCGATATGTTCGGTAGCCAGCACCACCATTTCATTCGGTTCCAAAAAACCCAGTTTGGATATATTTCCGATTCTCAGTGGTGAAATGGTCGATCAGAATTCTAGAATGTATGATCCCCAGCTCTCTTTTCCACCACACTCACCATGTTTAAGGGACATGTTGCACACGCTTCCTCACAACTTCCAACTTAACCCTCCCAAACCATATCTGGGTCTTGATGAAAAGGAGGCAGCCTTGCAAGAAGCAGAAGCTGGAAGACAGTTTACTAATTCTATTCTTGACCTGAAACGTGACATGTCTCTATCCAAAGGGGAGGCCCGTGGAACCAACCATTTTGCTACAGAAAGACAGAGGAGAGAGTACTTAAATGAAAAGTATCAAAACCTGCGGACTCTGGTTCCCAATCCCACCAAGGTATGTTAGTCGGACTAGAATAAGGCATGAATTGATTGACTGTTCCATCAATTAAGGTTTTTCTTTTTGTCATTTGTATTGTAAGTTCTTGAGAGCATTGCCGATTGACAGTTTGTTTGCTCAATGAAGCGTACCTTGAGTTGATTTTGTTGATATAACGGCAATCTAGGTTATTGTACATTGTTTAATTTTAGGGGTAGCTTGTGTATTTAGAATGCCAGCCCTTTAGGATCCTAGCAGTGAAAGAAGAAAAGAGCGAGCCCATCACAATACTCACCTAAGTGATAAGAGGTCTAGAGGTTCAATTACATTAGGCCCTTCGACTCAGTTTTCTATCACTTGTAATATTACTACAGAAAGCCATACTTGAGACATTATCGCTGGACTCGCTACAGTGTAGTGCTTCAACTCTTTTATAAAAGAATGCCGAGGAGCTTAGGTCCAGCATAGTACTTCAGAAAACAACATCCAGTTAAGAGGGGTGTTCCAATCACCAAGATAGTTAAATCACTTAGATTTCCTTAAGGAAAAACTTGTGAGCAGAAATCTTCCATTCAATTACTGTCAAACAGTTTCATTTAAGATGAAATTTGTAAGCATTCTTTGGGTAGAATTGTTAGGTCATTTATTTGTAACGTGCATTTCATAATGATGAAGAAAGATGGACATGGCCGGTTGTCTAGTTTGCACCATTTTTCTACTTAATGAAACCAGACCATAGATGGGTACCTCATCATGAATAACAACAGTTTTGAGTCATATCCGATTGTACATAGCCCTTTTCACAGCCCAATTCATGTGTCTGTTAGAATTGTATTTATTGAATTTTAGTGCTTGAATACTGAAATTTAACCTCCTATCTGACTCGTTAACAAATATAACAAACAAAATAACGGAGAATGAGTGGAATCCTGATCAACCGTACTTCAATCATAATTTTAATGCTATATAACCTTGGGAACTGGAACCATGCTAATTGCCATTTTTAGTCTTCTTACATTTGGTGTCACCTTTTTGTAAAAGCGCTATCAGTACTGTCACATAAAAGTCATCAAAAGCTTCAAGCGGTGAGTAGTCCAAGAGTACACCTCTTCTCTTGTCTTTTTCTCAGTTAATAAGTACTCGCTATTATACCCATGAGCTAGCACATAGACCAAACCGTCAAATTCAATGCATGCAAGTTTTTACAGTTTGTTTATTTTAATGGTTTGTAACTCCGATCTGCATGAAGGCTGACAGGGCTTCTATAGTCGGAGATGCTATAGAATACATAAAAGAGTTGCTGCGTACAGTGGAAGAGATGAAAATATTAGTAGAAGACAAGAAATGTGGAAGTGGGCGAAGTAAAAGATACAGGGTTAGTAATGACAATGAAGCACTGGAAAGTTGTTCACAAGCAGCTGCGCCTCCTTTACAATGCGAGCAGGATCAAAAATTCCTGTCAAATGGGTCACTGAGAAGCTCATGGTTACAAAGAAGTTCAAAAGATGGAACCCATGTCGATGTTCGCATTGTTGATAATGAGGTAAATATCAAGCTCATTCAAAGGAAACGCCGCAGCTGTCTTCTGTGTGTCTCTCTCATTCTCCATGAACTGCACCTTGAAATCCTTCATGCAAATGGTGCTAATATTGGGGAGCATTATATCTTCATGTTCAATACAAAGGTAAAACACCCATTCTTTCTCTTATAACACCTTCTAATGCCAGTAGACTAGAATGCTTTGATAAATTGGCAAATTTACCGTCAACAATTCACTATAAAAAAATTCACCGTTATGACAATTCACTGCGCAAAAAATTAATTGCATGAATTTTTGACAGTTAATTTTTTCGTGACGGTGAATTGCTGGTGGCGGTGAATTTTCCATCCATTTTCTATAAATCTTTGGCAAGTTAGGAAAGATCAGAGAGATACTATCAAAACTCATAAAAACCAGATATTTGTTCCAGCATTCCAATAAGATATTAATTTGAATGAATTACCCAAATGCTCTATATATTAATAGAAATATTTGGTTTTCTTTTCTTTATTCAGATCTTTGAAGGCTCATGTGAATATGCAAGGTCCATTGCTACAAAATTGATGGAAGCTGTAGATCGTCAAGCGAACTACATCTCTAGTTTTTGAAGGTACCATTGAAGAGTTGATGTATTTATACCTTGAATGTTGATTGAGAGGCAAACAGTTTTGTAGCAATTGAGACTTGAGAACAGTTAGATGATGATCATGTGGGACTTTAGGCACAAATTACTGTTGCCCTCCTGTTCCAATAACTCTTAGAAATTGTGTACCAGTTCCTTCTTCACTAGCTCTCTACATATATTGCTTATAAATTTCCACGTACAACTACTGTGAGAATGATTTCAGCAAGATGTTTAGATAATTATAGTCAAGGTAGCTTCCTAATCAGTATGAGTACAATCTCAAATGCACCATTTCTAGCAATTTTTTTATTATCAATCTATCAAGATTTCTGTGTCATGGTGAGCTTCATTGCTTGGGATTGTTGCCGGTTTATTCATGATGAAGGAATTGTTTTCGTATCACATCCTTTAAAAGAGTTGGCAATATTCCATGCGATATCTGTTTCAGTTGTTTTGTGAGGGCATGGATTATTATTAATTCTGTAGTTTTATTTGTTTGCTCATATATATATACACAGCTGTGTATTATATTTATATGGTTTCATGAACATACTTATATCATTTAAGTGGTATACTTTGTGTTTGGTTTGGTTTATGATTCAATCTTCATCTTACGCATCCATATTTACATCAATTCTTATATATTCATCATTTACTCATCATTATTGTGTTTTCATTGACATTCACTTGCATAAGTTCACTCCTTACCATGAAATTATTGTTTTAGTCCTAAAGTTCATTTCGGAATGGTAAAGAATTGACTTGGTCCAATCTAAAGATGCATGAAAACGACCCTAGAATTCAGATTTTAACTTTTTTTATAAACCCTTCTACTAGTTATTGTGAGCCATCTTAGCACATGTTTGTGTGACTTGTTGGCTATGTCATTGTATCTAAATACATTCATCTATACATTTAAACATATCTAAAAATGAAGGACGTCAAGGAAAACCATTAGAGAACACTTCAATTTCTAAAGTGAAATAAATAATCATATTTGCATAATCATCATCTAGGTCATCTACAATGTCTATATAGATTTTCTTTGATGTTGTTCATAGTTGTTAATTTAACTTAGAGAGGGTGTTTGATTTAGTACAACCCATTCACCTATCAAGTCAAAAAATTCCTAATGTCCCCAGACACCGCCTTGATAGATCCAACTACCATTAAGGTAAAGGAAAACAAGTTTTCAAGCACACATTTTATGTTCAAATTCACTATTGTAAAAAATGAGTTGTACTCATTTTATACTAGTTTAGATTATGAGACAATCGTCAAACCAATAGAATTAATTTTGGGGGGGTGATGAATCAATTTAGAACATAATCAACACAATTATTCCCTTATGGGTTTTAGAGCTAAGTGAAACATGAGCATCTCAAGGATCATGTAATCTTGCATTAGCCAAAAAGATGTTTGGGTGTGCAGTCTTGTTCACAAACATTTTTTTTTAAATCCTTGTTTTTGTGTAGGTTGTTGGTTCACATGTTGGTTACTATATTCAAAGACTAGTATAGTGATTTGATGTTGTTGACTTTCAAAATTGCATGTGCAACTTCTTTGGCATGCATGATTGACTATTACACATCATAATTTTTATTTAGTTTCACATTATTAGTAGTTCCATGCATTCTTATCTACATTCATCCAAGTGTTGGCGTTTTGTCATATAAATTAGTTTTTGACTTATTCATGTGTTAAATAATGACATTTGTCAATTGCTAGTTTAAATAGTGTTTGGAAGTTGAAACCATTACTTGGGGAAGGGGAGTCATTTAAGTAAGCAATCTAAGGGTTGGTCACTTGAATGAAGTTGATAGCTTATTGAGATCATATACAATGTATTCATAAATTAATTGCAATTCAAAATAATAACTAGCCAAGTTTTATAATGAGATATTTAGGTTGATATTCATAGTGTGAACTATCTAAAAAAATCTTGTGTGTCTTTCATTATGTACTTTGTATATGCAATAACCAATTATTTATTTAACCCATTACTATCATTGCTTCACGAGTCTTGGAAGAGGAGAGTTGTTCTCCAAAATGGAAGGCAATTGTGTGTGCATTACATTATAGGTTGTCTATTAGTAATAATGACACATAGAAGTGGCTAGAGAAATGATAGAGCAACTCATGGCGACTTGGTTGACACACTACAACTATTAAATCCTAGCTCAAAGTCTTTGAGACCATACAAAGATGCAAAAAAATTATGGTTACAGATGCTAATGATGATGAGTGAGTACATAAAAAGGTGCATAGAGATGATTCCTCAAGATTGGAGGAAAATTTTCCTACCAAGGAAAATTTTACCTTAGCATTGATGAAGGCAACCTGAACAAACCGAGGTTTGATCTACCAAGCTACTTAGTTGCTTAAATCTAAAATATTTGTTATACTTAATCACTAAGTTATGGAAGTAATTTTATTTTTAATACATAGATGATCCAAAGAATGTGAAGTATGTTGTAATGAAGTTAAAGGGGCATGCTACCTTGTGGTGGTTTTATTTTAGAAAAAATATGTATGAAGGGGGAAGTTCAAGATTAACAATTGGTATGATTTTTCCACCAAGTTGAAAGGAAAGTTCATATACACCAAGTATTCATTGTATCTATACATATAGAACTTTAGAATATGTGCCAATGAGAGAAAATAATGAATGAGTACATGTAGTATTTCTATTGACTTATTATTCATGCTAGTCATGTAGAGGATGACACATAGAAGATCCTAATGTATGCATATGGTTTATGTGTTATCATTCAAGATGATTTTTTAGAAAAAACCTATCAAATTATGCTCTATGTAGAGAATTTTTCTTGTAGATAACATGGTACATGCAATAAAGGCCAAGGAAGAGAGAGCAAATAGGGTGGAAGAAACCAATTACACACATAAGAGGAAGCTATCAAGTCTAGTAATGATGCACATAACTCAAAGGATGAACATACCTCCAAGAAAAATGGAGTAAGAGGAATCCAAGGTCATGAATGCTTTAGCAAGAATTTTTTTAGATGTAGTGAAGTAGGTCATATGGAATTTTAATTTCTAGATACTATGCAACATAATAGGCCAAGGAAGAAAGAGCAAATAGGGTGGAAAAAATCAATTTCACAGGTAAGAGGAAGCTATCAAGTCTAGTAATGATGTACATAACTCAAAGGATGAACATACCTCCAAGAAAAATGGAGTAAGAGGAATCCAAGGTCATGAGAAATGCTTTAGCAAATTTTTTTTTAGATGTAGTGAAGTAGGTCATATGGAATTTTAATTTCTAGATACTATGTAATTATATATATATATATATATGGTACAATGGAGAAGAAGGCATGTTGGTAAGTGATGCAAAAAAAAATTAAAGGGTGGAAATATTTTGATGATGCACTTGAGACTATTTTTAAATATTATATCTGATCCCAAAGAACCATGGATGAGGTAGAGAATCTTTCACACTAAGTGCACTTGTATATAGAGTGACAATAAGAATAAATTAGTGTCCATAAATTGGTTTAGAAATTGAGGCTTATGACTATCACACACACCACATGTGATACATAGTCTCTTGGTTGTAGAAAGGATGACAACTCATAGTGAGATATTTTTTGAATGAACTAAATTAGAGGATACATAAATGAATTAAACTATTATGTAATTCTAATAGATTCATGTTGAGTGTTGTTGGGTATGCCTTCATATTTTGATAGATATGTGACCCATAATAGAATAAATGCCGCCCTTACCATCATGAAGGATGGGAATAAGTTTGAATTATGTCCAATGAAGGTAGAAGAAAAGTACAGAGAGGGAAAAGTGATGTTATTAGCAAAGGATTTTCTCAAAGAGGTGAGGGACTTGCAAGATTGTACTTATGTACTAGTAGTTAGGTTTGTGTAGAAGGAATACTAAAATATCTATGGAATAGATTCTATTAGGACTTGGTGTGAAATTCACACTACAAGTCTTTAGTTTTGTAATTATAGTTTAATAATGTATATGATAAATAATGTCTAGTCTCTCAAACTATGGAATGGGGACAAGTTGGATGTCCATGTGAGGGAGGGGGTTTATTTAATATTTATTTATTTCCTATAATAGTTGGGTAATTATGTAAAAAATAATTTAATAGGGAGGTTATAAAGATTCAATCAAACTTACAATTTTTAGGATCTTTCATATTTTATGCTATAAAAAGGAAATAAATGCCCTACAAAGTACCTAAGATTGGGATCTTGGTCAATTTGACCATTATGACTAGATTTATCACATATATGATATGTAAGGATTATGTAAGATGTGTACTTAAAGGAGTTGCATACTATTTTGAGATGCTTAACTATGACTATAAGGGCCTTGGACTTTGACTCATGTTTTGGATATCGCTTGATGGTTTCTTGTTTCTAATTTTCTTATGTATTGAGACATGAATTAGAGGATGGTATGGTTCTTTGTAAGTACTCCTATGCAACTACTTTGTTGTTAGAGCGACAAGTGGAGTATATTATTAGGTGATCCCAAAATACTGGTTTACAATTTTTGGCCAAACTGGACATTGAACTGATTTTTTTAAAACTAAATCTTCACTTTCGGGCACCTATAGCAGCTAAAACGTGAGGAATTTGAAGATGATGCAAACTAGTGATTTGTGACATTTTGTTTGTAGATTCTAAATATAATTTTTTCAAATTTTTTGGAATCAGATTGCACTTCTTTTTTTGATCTCCTTCAAAACTAGTTTTTAATAGTAAACACCATTTTTAAAGAGTGACGTTATTGGCTAACACATAATTTTTTTTCTATGAAAGATAAAATTCTATTTTTTTCAAATTTAGATTCGTAACTACGACATCTAGTGCACATAATTGGTTTCATAGCATTTCATTGAATATTTTTTTCTTAATTAATTTTCACAAACAGTTACAATTTAGACATGATTTACTTGCTAAAACATAACTTTTATTTTGGTTGGATTAGGGACATCAATATCTAGTGCACTGATATTTTTCAATTTTTTTTTTGATAATCTGTTATTTCTACACGTGTAGAATAGAGAGCTTGATTTTCGATGAAAAACCTATGTTTAATCAAACTAAAAAAAATGCATAATAAAACCAAAACAAATTAAAATTATATTTGATGGATAGCTTGTTCCGAAGACTACCATCATCTAGTTGGGCTGTGAAGCCTCCTCCATTTTCATCCTCAACATGAGCTTCGAAAGCAAAATTTTGTAGAGATTTCATAGAAGAGGGGGAGAAGGGGGGAAAAGGGTGATTTGTATGGACCCCCCTTTGAACGAACCTCCTTGACCCTTTGGAGCAAAGGTGGGTTCGATCGAAGGGGGGCCCATACCAACCCCCTTTTTTAGAATTTTCCTTTGTCTTCATTTTAAAAAATGTGCCAAAAGGTGGGTCCCATCATTAAAGAGGGTTCGCTTGAAGGGGGGTTTGAGCGATCCCTTTTTGGGTCCATACAAACACCCTAATTCGTGCGAACCCCTAGAAACTAAAATTTCTTTTTCATGGGAGTGTTTTTGCAATTTTCCTTCCTCAATGGAATTATAAACCAGTATTGTGGGATCACCCTATTGCACTTCATCTTTTGAGTATAATACAATATTGGGTCTCTATGGGGTGGAGTTCTTTCCCATAATGGTTTTTACATATATATCTAATGTAATAGTTTCTATTTTGAGTTTATAAACTTGTTGTATTACCTCTCTATTTTTTATTGATTTAAGTTTATTGGCTTAATCACACTATAATTAAATTAAACTATATATTTTTCATTATCTATATTGTTTCATTTACCTTGTATTTTAATATTTGGTATTAGAGCGTTGGCTAAATTGTTGAAAGGGACACTTATCTTGTAGTATTGTTGGGTTTTTTTGGGTGTGGTGAGAATTCTATTTTAGTGGTTTTTTAGATTCGAATATGGCTAGATAATATTAGGTTAGTGTGATATTTAATTATAATCTAATGCATAATGTTGCCTCTCCAACTTCCTTCAAATGGGTACTTGGATGCTCATGTAGTTGAGATATATTATTTTATTGTTACTCTCCTAGTTGACTTGAATATTAGTTTTAATGCAATTCGAGAGGGAAGGTGGATTATGATGGTAGAAATTATAAATTGATTAGAGATCATTTATGCCACTTTTTCATTTATAGGTGCTATCTTGGGAAGTAAAGCATCTTCTTCATTAGTAGATGGGTCCAACATGTGTAGTGGACTCATATTTGAGATTTTTTTGGCGAGTGTTCCCATGAATAAGAGTGGTCAAATATTATGAGTTACTTTTGTTGTTCATGTATATACTGATTTGTCACATGGGGGCATTGGATTTTTATTTTACTATAGTTTTGGATGGTCTTGGTTTCAAGAATCCATTAATGGTTTCCTCTCAACAATTCTTTATAAATTATATTTATTAGATATAGATTTCATGGTTTATTTTATAGATACATAACTACTACTGGGATGCTAATAGATCAAGGAGAAAGTTATTGCATTGATGTAACATATTATTTGGATTAATATATTATTGTTGCTCTCTTTGATTATGGAGCTTTTCCATAAAGGTTTTTTTCATACGCACGTTTAGTATCAAGTGTTTGAATCTTATATTTTTTTTATTTATACTTCCACAAATTCATTTTATGTTTTAATCAAATTATGATATAATAAATTTTTGATATTTGCATTCTTTATTAAAAAGCTTTCATTTATGCTAGTTTACCCTATTTTTCAATATTTAGTATCGAATTTTTGATTCTATTGAGAAGGGGGTGTCATTCTTGAAGTGTTTTGGATTTTTTTTTAATCTAAAATGGGAGATTTTAAATTGATTGACTTGCATATTTTTAAGTTATTGAAACCATGGCCTTAACATATTATTTAGAGATTGATAAGTTCAATAACTACTAGGTATGAGTTGTGGAAGTTGAAGTTGAAGGATCTTAGTAGAAGAGACAAATTGCTAGAGAGTTACAAGAAAGGAAGGAGATCACGTAGGAGTGTTTAATGATTATTTGAAAAAGGTTGGAAAAGAAGAAACACAAAACTATTTGATTGTATCTTATAGATTCTAGATCCTCTTGATTGTCTTAGAGGAGACCACTACATTTTCACTATGGATGAGGATAGGTGATATTTACCAAACCAAAAGTCTAACAAATAAATTGTATCTCAAAATAAATTTGTATTATTTGAAAATGAAGGATGGTAATTCTATTGTAAGAGATTTAAATTCCTCTAACTTTATTTTGAGTCAATTAGATATATTAGATGTTAAGCTTGAGGACGAAGATAAATGTATCAAGTTTTTCTTTGTTCCTTACCTAAATCTTGGGAAATTTTAATAGTTTCTGTCAATGGTAGAGTTGTAGAAATAAAGATAGAATTTCCTATTTTTATCTTCATTCTAGAAAAAATAAGAAGAAAATACATGGATAGGGGCTTGAAGTATGCCTTTCAAGTTAGGGGAGGATCCAAGGATAAAGGTGGATCGATAGATGATAAGAAGAAATTGAAAGATAGGTCCAAGCCAAAAGAACAATCCAAAACCCCTAGGAAGAGTGAGGTGTTGAAATTTTGAGAAGAGAGAACATTTGAAGTTCAGAAATAAAAACTAAAAATAAATTCTATGATGATTTCTTCATAGATAAAGATTTTGATAATGGTGATCAATAATGAAATATTGTTTATATATTCTAGCACTATTAGTGATGATTCTCAAGGCTCATTGACTCCAATTGCTCCTACCATATTACTCCCCATGAGGGTTGGTTCTTAGTATACAAAGATTATGATGGGCAAGTTTTCCTTGGTGATAATAGTACACACATAAAATTATTAGTAAGAGAAAAGTGCAATTATGTTCTAGTGGTGTGAGGGTGAAATTTTTAATAATGTTTGGTACATTTTAAGACAAGTGCAAGAAACTTATTTTATGTACATTAAAGTTAAATGATTTTGGATTGTATGTGATATTTGTAAGTTTAGTTACAAGTTGATGAGAAAAAAATTTGTGGTAGTTAGAGGCTTAGAATGTGGGACTTTGTTTTGATGCCTCCACATTTTTTAACTTTTCCAATGTAACATAGAAATCTAAAAATGCAATGAATGTTGTGATACCAACATTTGGGCAATGTTAGTGATTTTTTTTAAAAATACTTATTACTAAAAATGGTTGAATATTTTATGTTTCCTCTTATTATATTTTTGAGTTTTGTGAACCTTGTGTGTTTTAAAAATAGAATAGAGCATTTTCCCTTTAGAAGTTGCAAATCTAAGATAATTCATTCACATGTGTTTGGTCTAGTGTATGGAGGTTTTATGGGTAAATATCAATATTATGTTACTTTTTTATGAATATTCTAGATACACATGGATTTATTTTCTTTGTTCTAAATATAACTTTTGAATTATAAGTTTAAGGAATTTAATGCACTTGTAAAGAATCAAGTATATGAAAAAATAAATGTTTTGATATTTGATAGTAGTGGTGAATATTATTCCATAGAATTTGATGATTTTTTAAAATATGTAAGTATTGTTTGACATAAGAATACCACTTACATGTCATAATAAAATAGTGTTATAGAGATCTAATGAACTAAAACTCATGGAAAGAGTCAAAAGTATGCTAATTGGTACATAGTTAGATTAGTAATTTTGGGTAGAGGATGGGAGTAAAAGTTGTTATTTGTTTAATTGATCTCCTTGTTTATATTTTGTTGAAAAAAACCTTATGAAGTGTGGATGGGTTAAAAACATGTTTCACACGTAGGTTATTTGGTTATGAGGATTTCATTCAATTTCCTAAAGAAAAGTGATTTAAAATAGATCTCAAAGCATAAAAATGCATCTTAGTTGGTTACAGTGAGAATGTAAAAGGTTGTTGTTGTAATATAAAATTGCACCCTTAGTAGACCCACTCCAACATTTCAGAATAACAATAGGAACATGACCTATTGAGTGCAAAACCTTGTTAACTTGAGATAATTTAACCTCTAAAGAAGGTTGGTTCCTTTCTATGCCTAGATAGAAGTGTTGATCTAGCTAAAAAATGGTTAAAGATAATGCCCACTTCTACTCTAATGATTCAGGAAAAAAGGAGAAGAAACATAAAAGGAAAGGTGGTGATGCACCAAGACTTAGTTGAGTTCTCCTAATGTAAAACACCATATGAAACCTATGAAAAATGAACATTCAAACATATCTCTATTTTAATTGATCCTACAAGAATTTATGAAGCTTAATATCTTGGAAATCACTAATAGGGAAAGATGAAATCCATAGATAGCTACAACAAATAGATTGTACACAACATACATCCCTTCAAAAGGAAAAAAATCATCCATACATGAAGGTAAGAATATTAGACCAACATAGAAAGGGAATTAAGAGATCCACAACCTATGTTGATAATGAGAGAATACACAATATATAAGGATTGAGAAGAGTTGAAAATATTATTTTTTATTGATTCCAAGGCATTGAGCTAATTTTTATAATTTCAGAAAAATGAAAAATATGTCACAAAAATGAATTTCTCTTCCATCTCTCTTCTAGTGGAAAATGAGAACTAAATCTTGGAATGAGGATTGTTGGGTCCATAATACCCAAAAATAAAATAAAAAGCTACCATAAAATCCATAATTTAGATGAAACCCTAGCTGTTATCCTCATTAATGCTTTGCAAAAGAATGCACCTTCAAGATTTGATTTGATCATATATAGAAGCATGGAAATAAAATCATTTGTACCCCTAAAATACCTTCGAGTATTAATGGATCATGGGATTGAGTGTATGGACAAGAAAATTGGGCAATAAATTTGCCAAAATCATGACCTATGTATGGCATGTCAAAAAATGGTTTTGCAACAATAACTAAGGCTTAGGTGAGCACCATTTTTCTCTATTGAACCCATGACAATTAATTAAATAATAATTTTTAAGTGCCACTAGATCTAATCTAGTGGTTGGTGGGAATTGAAAATTCATTAATGATATTCCTCAATCATCCCATGGGTAGGTAGGTTTTTTCATTCAAACGGTGAAGTTATGACCAACCTTGAAACTCTAAAACTTTGAGAAAGGCACAAAATGTGAAGGAAAATATTAGTAATAACACAAGATTAGTAATTTATCATTTTTTTACATTCTTGGGCACCTAAGGAACCCAATCAAGATCTCTTAGATGGATTGTAAATGATGAGAAATGAGGAATGAAATGGAAAAAAAATGGTGACCTTTGTGTGAAGATTACCTATGGATCATGGATCAACTTACTTGAAAACTTTTGACATGCATCACATTTTCTTACTATCTTATGTGTATCATCAAATAGATTGGGTAACCAATAACCATATGTTAAAATATTATGTGGAGTTATTTTGGCCAAATAATGTCATCCCCAAACTCCATTGCGCATTTCTTCAAGAATCTTAGCATTGTTTCCTACATTAACACATCTAAGTAAGACACCATATTTTTTTCTCCAATATAAATCATCCTAAAATATTACATACTTAATGGACTGCAACTTAAGAGTCCTTTTTATTATTATCATTCATATATTTTAGATAAGACATATTCTTCAAATAGTATAGAATATCTTTGTACCAAGAACAAGATTGCAAATTGCACTCCTTTAGAGGTGTATCCTCTTGTATTTGATTTATTTGACTTGCATCAAGGTTAGATTCAACCATAAGCTTAGCCAACCCTTTTCCTTTGGAAATCTTGGTTGTTTGGATGTTTATATTGAACTCTTGAATCTTATTGATCCATCTACATCTTCTCCATATGACTTCTTGTTGGGTAAAGATATCCTTGACTACAACACTAGGAACATAAGAAATTACCTTGACACCTACCAAATATGGCCTAAAATTATTCACAACCTTAACTAAAGCATATGCTTGCTTTTCTATGATGTCTTGCTTCAATTCTATTGATTGGAGTGACTTTCTATAAAATGATATGGGTTGCTCATAACCTTCATTTTTTATATATAATGTACAAGTATGGTATGAAAGGAAGTAAAAGAGAAAATTTGGAAAGGTTTTGAGAAATCAGGGGATTTGAGAACCAATTCTTGTTTAATGGATTCTTTAATATTATAGAAAGCTTGAATGGCTTCATTTCCCCAAATGACCGATTCTTTCTTTGTAATTATTTTGAAAATTGCTTTAGTTATTTCTATAAAGCTTGTAGCAAATCTCCTAACAAAATTAATTTATCAAAAGAATGATTGGATCCCTTTCACAATCTTGGGTATTACAATCTTATCAATAGCAAAAATCCTATTAGGATCAATTATAATCTCATCTTTTGACACAATGGGACCTAGTCTTTTTCACTTTGTAACCCCAAATGTACATTTCTTAGGGTTTAGTGATATGCCATATTTGATGGCTTTTGAAAAAATTCTCTCAAGACGTATATAATGGTCCACTGCTTTCTTGGAAAAATCAATTAAGTCATCTTGATACACTACCATAATTATATCAATTAATTAAAAAAATGCAACATTCATTGTTATTTGGAAAGTTTCCTTAGCATTAGTTAGTCCAAATAGAATCCTAACATAGACATAGGTGCCCCAAGGTGTGGTGAAGGCAGTTTTGTATTGCTCTGATTCCTTTACCACTACCTAGTTGTATCTTAAAAATCCATCCATCATGGATAACAACTCACAACTTGTTACTTTCTACAATATTGCTTCCATATTAGGTAGTGGGTAGTTATCCTTCAATGAAGATATATTCAAACTCTTGAAATCAACATAAAACCTTATATCTGGGTAAAAGCACAAAGTTGTGACACACTTTCAACCAACTTATCAACACAACTAAATTTAAGTATTTCTAATTAAAAATCAATTTTAGTCAAACATATGATCTAGTAAGATTCATTCTAGCTAAGTTAGATACTTCCACAACTTTTTCAACTAAAATTGTTGGCTAAAAATATATGGAGCACCACTTTGAGTCCAATTTACCAAAAAAATAAAATTATTCAAAAAACTTGAAGTTTCAATAACTCCTAATGTAAATAACATTTTAAAAAAAATATAAAAACATCCTTTTGTAGATCCATGAGTGTAGTTTTCAGATATATATTTATTTCAATGGGTTAATTATTATTTATATTTTATTTTTTATTTGTACTAAAAGTAGGTTATCAGCACAAAATAATAGGTTAATTACCATGCCAAGGAAAAATATTAAAAATTATTAAAAAAATTTGAAAAAAATATGATGCACTAGATAAAATAATCTATTTCAAGAAGGTATAATTTTTTTTCCATTTTAGATAAATATTTAATATGAAAGTTGATGTTCAATGGAAACAACTGTTTTTGGATTCACACACATTTTAATATTTATTTAAAAAGACGTGTTTATCAAAATTGGAAAAAATGTATCCATGCACTAAAGTTTCAAGTTATAAATACACACAAAAAAATTGAAAGAAAAAAAAATTGCTATAAAAAGTTTGACGTCCCATGCAACTTTATTTTTCAACATTTTATCAGCAACTAAATTATAGTGTTAATTTATTAAAAACTAGTTTAAAATTATTTTTTTATTTTTTATTTTAAATATAAACACAAAATATACTAAAAAATACATATTTTACTAATTTACATCATTTCAAAATTCAAAACATATATGCCACTTTTTAGCGATTCAAGTTTAAAAGTTGGATCAATGTTGGTTGTTTCCTTTATAAAGTGTGACACAACTTTGTGCTTTTACCCATCTTCATTCATTTTTCTTACAGACACTAAATTAGAAACCCAAGTGGAATATCTGATTGGATTTATGAGTCTTCCATCTCTAAGTTCCATCAATTCTTACTACATTTTTTGTGCCAATGTTGGATTGATTGGTCTTTTCTTTTGTCGGAAAGGCTTAGCATAAAGTTTCAGAGGAATTTCATGCTGGAAAAAATCTTTTCTATAGGTTTTCAGGTCATTATAATCATAAGGGTCTAATTTTTTTCCCAATTTTTATACTTTCTTAGGGAAAGCTTATGTACCCAAATTTATTTCTCACTTTCATGGATAAGGGTGGAATTGGAAACACATCTATCCAAATTATCAAAAACTATTTCCAATGCTACCAAACCCTTTGGGATTTTATTAATTTTTAATTGAAAAATCTCATTCCCAAATATATTCCCTTTTCCATCCATAATTTTTACAAAATTTTAAAAATCTATTTGTTGATTGTGGTATTCATCAACATAATGTAAAAAATTTAAGTACAAGGCACATTCAATGCAAATAGAGATCGCTTAAGTATGTTTATTCTAGTACCAATTTCACATATTCCTTTGCTTAGATAATGGTTATTGGTTTGATCTTCCTTTAAAATAGTTTTAAAAGCATACATTTGTTTTGTGTTGTATTGTGTTGTGTTGTGTTTCAAAAGCATAAATTTCTTGATTTTTTTGGGGGTAATTTCTAAATATGAAATGTTGACACTCAAAGTGATATATATTTAAAATCACATCCTAAGGGCTAGGGTGACCACACCCATTGGGCCTAGGAATTTTTGGCCCCAAGAGGTAGGGATATCAAGTAATTTAATGTATTTTCCCAAATTGGACCCAAAATGAACAAATTATGAATAAAAATAATATTAAATTTTTAAATCTATATAAATATCAAATCTAATATGAAATAAATTGAACCTCAAAGATTAAAAAAAATACCATAAAGAGAAAAATTATAAATCAAACCATGTACTTATATAAATGAAAACACATGCTATACCTATGACAAGTAAGATCTCGAAAAATCCCAAACAAAAAATTCATCAACATATAAACATGCAATCTCAATTCAAACACAACACAAAAAATGTATGCCTTTAAAACTAAATAAGGATTATTAAACCAATAACCATTATCTCAGCAAAGGAATATGTGAAACTGGTATTAGTATAAACATTCTTAAGTGATATCTATTTACATCATGGTCTTATGGGATAGTTTGGGAAGTATTATTTCCTGCAAATAGAGCTATACTAGATGTAGATGAATTCTCATAAGAAAAATGGGTTTTTCCTTGGACTACAAGACTAACATAAATTTGTTCTGATGAAAAATTTACCACAATCATGTTAGCATTAATGGTCTAATTTATAACACCATGCCTAAGATCATACTCCTTTTGTGTTTGCTTAATTCCACTTTCATTTTTCTCTTGATAATCTTGTTGTGGTCCTGACTAGAGTGTTTTACTCTTCAAGTTTTTTGTACATTTAACTCTATAACTCTAGGGCATACATATCTAACTAGTGAACCAATAGAACTATCATCTCCACTTGCATAATGAAAGTGACTTCCAAAGGTAGGATATAAGTTATTAGGATCATTAGCTTTCCATGTTTGATTTTAACTTTGGAGCTTAGCCTCAAATTTATTTAAAGGATCACCTCTGAATAAAGATCTTCCTTCCATCTAAGAGAAAATTTTGAAATAATTATTGTCCAACCAACTTGGAGATATTAGAGTTGCCACCCAAATGAGGGGATATTTTCAACAAAATATTCAAAAATATTTTGAATGGATTTCAAAAGTTTGATGAGATTTCTATAGATGTTTTTCAACAAAAGCTTAAAGTATTCTCTTGACTCACTTTTCCCAACTCTAGACCACTAGATAAAAAAATGTGGATAAAATCTCCACAAGTCTAGAATGACCAGGGTATGTATTACAAAACTTAATTTAAACATGTCCCCAAAAAAGTCACCAATCTATTGGTGTTTCCAATTGATTTCCCAAGTTTCTCTAAGGATTAGCCAAGTCTTATCTTTGATAACCCTAGATCAATGGCCAACAAATAGGAGACATATTTACATTTTTTATCTACGTGCTTTAGGCTCTATAAGACCAAGGTGGGTTTCCCTTTATATAAAATCATTTTTAAGTTATAATAGTGTACCAAATGATGTCAAAATAAATAATAATTTCACATAAACAATTTGGGGATGAAAATAGTTGGTTGAATCTTCTTCAAAACCCTCTATAGCATTGTATTTCAATAGTGTAAAAATAATAACAATAAAATAAATCAAAAGTAAAAGACAATTTTATAATTTTATGTTGATCTTGCCTAGGTTTTGATCATGTGAACTAATTAGACCGGGTCCTATCCATTAAAGAGTCTTTAATGAAATAACCTTTCTTGATAATAGACTAGAACCCTAATTTAATGGTTTTTTATAATCTTATTACCTTACAATAAGAAAACAAACCAATGGACAACATCATTAATCTTCTTTAAGATCCTTATCATTGTAACACCCCACCATGCAAAATCCAAAGGAAAACACGAAAACTAACAATTATAGCACATTTTTTAATAAAGTAAATCTAATATGAAATGTAAATTAAAATACAATACTAATAATGAAACTATACATACACATCATCTACCTAGTCCTCTGGGGTAACATGACTGCATTACTTGCGAACATCCCTAACATGACAATATTCCCAACACAATGTAAATATACTCACAAGTATTCATTTTAAAATCACTATATAGAATAAATAAACAACGTACATACATCAATAATATTACATAAACATCCATTTGTGATCGCATGATAATACCAAAGAATAAATCCATCACATTTATTATATAAATATACATCGTTTCAATGATTACAATAGTACATTTATGCTTCCCAACATAAAATGGGAAGAATTCACCAATTACATAATGTGATACAACTGAAATGAATATAATACACAACATCAATCCTATCTCCAAATTTGGTAAAGCTCTGGAATCACTGCAATGGTACAACTCCTTGCATCACGAACTTTGACTGGGAACCCAATGGAGTGCATAGCACGTTCCACCAGACCTTGTGGAACCCGAAGGTCCACCCCCTGTGCTAAGAGATGACAATAAGGGCCCACAACACAAAAAAAAGAAGCAAACATAGGCTAACAAGACTCCAACATATAAGGTACAACAAGACAAATCATTAAGAACAATTGATTCCAAAGGTACATGAACAACAAGGGGAAAACAAATAAGGCACACAAGGTTGCTATAGGGAGGATTGTCATTTCATGGTCCTAACATGGGTTACCATGACAGTCTAGACACCGGCCCCCATCCTTGAGTTACCTTGACAGTCTAGACGTTGGGCCCCATCTATGGTTACCCTGACAACCTCTCACTAGACGCTGGCCCCATAGGGTGACACATGTGAAGCCAAAAATCCTTTCATGATAAAAAGAAGTTGATCTCGCCAACTAGGCCTTCTCACCCCATCCTTAGCCTAAAAAATCACTATAGGCCCATGGGCAATGACTCCAATTATCTTGATTAAAGTGTAAATTACCCATCCCCCCAATTAATTATTTAGGTTATCACTTAATTATGAAACTAGACCAATGAGTTACCCTGACACCACTTTGTGCACCAACCCCCATTGAGAGCCACTCCCCCTACTAACAACTAGAAGACCCACATAACATCTAGGGTAATGCCACTTACACAAAATACCAAAGATCACAAGAGCCAAAACATAAGCGAGGTATGAACCATCTCACACAAAGTTCCCATTATAGAAGCCATATAATAGTGCAAGGCTAACCCACATAAGTACAATACATGAAGATAAGATCAATGTTTTTCACATAACGAAAATATGAAAGTCCAACATGTAGCAAATTTCCCCTTAGCCTCTAGAAGCCTAATGAGCCAACTACCCATGAACTCCCATTTGAAGGTAACTCAAAACATTATGGGTTCCAACATAATCTCAAAACATGACTACAAGTAAACCAATGCATAAAATCCCCTCATTCCAAAACTACTACAAGAGGAAGACACAACATCATGGAACCATTAAAAAAAATCATTCTTTAATTTCAATAACACTTTCAATGTAATAATTTTAAAGAACATTTTAAATCATCAACTACATTTTATTTATACATCCATTATGAAATCATTTAAATAATTAAAGAAACTATATAAGCATACTCTTTCCTAATCTCGACATAATCCAAAGACTATTCTCAAATTTAAGTCAAAACATATTTCTTTCTTTTTCTAATAATTTCCAATTCACGTACTATATTGTCACTTAATTACAAATAGAGAAATCTTCTCAAATATCCAATCTTATATGCAAATATATATATATATATATATATATACAAGTATTTATATTATTCAATTTACATCGATATGTTGTCCTTTAATTATAAGAATACAATATTTATAAAGACTTCAAACATACAAATGTATTTCACCAAATATATATATAAAATTAAGTTTTTTTAAATATGTTGGACCCTACTGTATCAACATGGGTCAAATATCAAACAATATAAAACATCATATATAATATATTATCAATACAATACAAACAACACATAAGAATGTAACTATGGATTTGCCTAAAATCAAAGCTTCATACTCAAACTTTAACCTATAGGATAAAAAATTTCTTAAGAGCTTTTGTCCAATATAAATGGGCGCCCTATCATCTCATAGCAGCAATTCAAAGTATACCCAATTGCCAACCACAAAGAAAATCAAACGTTATTGTAGACGAAGGTAAATTTTATTTTGAAATCTTATTAGATTAAGACTTAGGTTTTCACCATCCTCAATGAAGTTACCTAAAAAACACACACACATACAAAACAAAATATCTAATCTAAACACACATGCATATTAACAGGGATTCACTCCATTGTTCTTCTCAACCTTGCATAAGAATGTGAGATTTTAAAGGATTTGATTATGGAAGGAATGTTGGCCACTCACTTTAGCAGCATAACAATATAGCGAAGGTTCGAAGATGGAGGATGATGGATGAAAGATGATGAAAGATTGTAGAGATAATTCGACAAAGTAAGGGTACTCAAAAGGTCCTCCCCTAAATGGCTTGTGAGAGGCCATATTTATAGAGTTTCGATGTGGATGGAGAAGAAGATTCAATAAGATTTTATTTTTGACAAAAGAGGAAATAAAACAAGATAAGATAAGATGTGAAAAGATAGAAAGATTTTTATTTTCTCTTTTAAAGGAAATAAATCCTAAAAAAGATGAGAAGGATAATGAAATGATAAACTTATTAAATAATGATAAATCAATATCTAATAAAGGATAGGGATGATGTGGAAAGATAATTAAATAATGTAAAATCATTATTTAATTATAGATGAAGGTGAAAAAGATAATTAAATAAATAAAGATTTATGTAATTATAGGAGAATAGATAAATGACTAATTAAATAATTAAAATAATTATTTAATTAGAGAGGATAAATGGTCATGAATAATTAATTAAATAAATATTTATTTAATTATAGAAGAAGGGATTATGGATAAATAGGGAATAAATAAAATTAGTCAAATACATAAAATTTATTTAACTAATTAGATGATGACATGGGTACCTATAGCAAAACCTACTACAAGATGCCCAAATGATGTAACATTGTGACAAGGTATTATAAGAGGACATTTTTGGGTGTCTACATTTTGCCCCTCTTTGAGATGATGTTCGAGATGATGAGACTTGTGTTGAGTAACATCATTTCAAAGAAGCTAAGATATTGATAGAGGAAAATGGATGATGATAGAAAGATACGATGATGGTGAGATGGGGAAAAGGATGGGATGATGATGATATAAGAATAGGATTCTGATGTATGTATGTTGTATGATGTAAGGGTATGATGATGCCCCCTCGAGAGGATAGGCAGATTGGCCAAACACAGGTAGGCTCTCAAAATGAAATGAAATGATTTAAAGGAGGGAGAAGATAAATGATGCAATATAGGAAGTGGATGAAGGAGATGAAAGGATGCATTATGTTGCAATGAAGGTGAGCTACCATGATGTTTTATATAGCACTAGATGTTATGCACCAAGATATGAGGACCAAGGTGATGATGTGTCTCGTGCCCCAACATAATACAAACTTGTCTAAATGTATGAGGAAGTAAACTTAGATCACTAAAGTCCTAATGCACAAAAGGTATGACCTTAGATGCAAATGATAATGCAAAAAGCTACTCCAACATACACAAGGTATGAATATTAGCTAGAATGATACAAATTTGATACAAATGCAAGATAAAATGATAACAAACACAAGAAAGCAAGCAAGCATGCACAAATGATCTTCAAAATCAAACAAGATATTGCCTTTGTCAAGCTGTAAACCAATGATTGATTGATTAATTGATTATGATGATAGTGTTGTCATTGCAGGGAATGATATATCCCTAGATCAACACAAGGATGATTGATTAATTGATTGGTTGGTTGATTGATTAGGTTTACAACAAGATTAGGATCAAGACCATTGATGCGATTAGATCATTTGACTTGTTTGACCAACTTGATTGGTATGGATTAAGGATTGACTCAGATTTGAATTTATTGCTTGGAATGATTTTGATTGATTGGATGATAGATTGATTTGTGATTTGATTTTATTGCTTATATTTTTTATGGATATTTGATTTTTTTGGATTTTTCAAGGACCCTTTTCCAAATTTTTTTGTATTTTTGGGGATATTTTGATTTTTTTGGACTTTTTTCAAGACATTTTTTTTTAATTAAATTTAGTGATTTTTTTTAGGACATTTTATAATTTTTATGTATTTTTTTAGGACATTTTAACAAAAGAATGCAAGGATAAGGATAATGAATAGGATGATCAAGATCGACTAGATAAGATATGAACATAATGCCTAAGTATTTTTCCCCTATTCCTCATCAAGAATAAGGAAGGGAAGAAATGATGTTTGCAGATAGAATGATGGAATATGGATAAGGTGAAGGATATGGCATGAAAGATATGGATAAAGTGTGTAGGATAAGATATATGATGTTCAAGAAGATCCTTAGCCTTGTCAAGATCAAAGGTGGAAATGTAAAGGATGAATGTAAAGAGGACAATGGATATTAAAGATAGGATGGATGAAACTTTCCCCCAAGTGTAAAGTGCAAGAGGAATATGGAAGATAGGATATGGATAGGGATAAATGAAAATGGATGGGAGTATATGCATGATAGGGAGATGGAGGAAGGACTCAAGCATCAAGTTTCATGGCTACTATCCCTTGTATATGTGCTCTAATAAAACATGGCAATGGGAATTAGACTCATAAATGTTGGCATGATGGAAGAAACTAAGGACTTAAGAAAAGGTTTGTATTAAAGGAGGATAATGGGGGATGGATGTTGGATAATGGATATGAGGTGGGAAGGTTTTTCAATGGATAGATGGAAAAGATGTCAAGATCAACATCGAAACACACCTTGAAGGGTGTTGGAGTGATGGAGGAAAAATAGATTTTGAAGGTGACATTTTAGATGGACAATTGGAGGAAGCTTTTGGATTAGCAAATTTGCATGCCAATTTAGATTTTATTGCTTCTACGAGACTTTTAGGAATCCACATAGCTTTTGACTTTGATTTTTGCTTCATGGGCCTTTGTGGCCTTTGATATTTTTCTTTTTGATTTATGGGCCTTTGTGACCTTTGAAATTTTTCTTTTTGATTTAGGGGCCTTTGTGGCCTTTGAAATTTTTCTTTTTCTTTATGGGCCTTTGTGGCCTTTGATTTTTTTTTCTTTTGACTTTCGATTAGATTTTATTTTATTTTTGCATGTCTCTTCAAGGAGACATGTTGATCCTTTGATATATGTGGATTTTGATATGGAAGCTTTTGACATTTGGCACCCAAGTTTCTTCTAAGAGAAATGGGATGGGTGGATGGAGATGAATGATATGGAGGTATTATGGATGGGTTAAGGTAGGTAGAATTTTGAGAGGGCATCAAGGATGTGTGCATTTTTTGTTCTTGATGAATAGGAGATGGAGCGATGTAGGGTCCCAATATGGATGGAAGGGTTGATGAACTAGGGTTTGGACCTAGGATAGATGGAAGGTTTGATGAACTAGGGTTTGGACCTAGGATAGATGGAAGGTTTGATGGACTAGGATACTTAGGTTTATTTTGATAAAATCTAGGCTGATGATGGGTACCAATGTCTTGAGCATGCTCATGTGTATAACCAAGGCCATGACAATATAGATTTTCTTGGATATAAAGGGGTTCTAGGATACCTTGTTCATGAAGGCCTAATCCTTTGCCTTTGTAGTTCATACTTTGACACATTCGTTTGCCAACAAGATATGTGTTATTTATGAAACAAGATGCAAGTCCATCATGAGGTGGATGTGATATGGAAGGAATAACAAGATCTTGGATTAAACCACCTTGGATAAAAGTTATGGAACCCATTTGATAGGTAAGGGGATCATGGATAGCTTGAATAGGGGTGATAGGATCTTGTGGAGGATTGTGATCATGAGGGGAATTAGGATGGGTGATAGGATCTTGGCATGGGGATGATGGGGTACTTTGATCTTGACTTGGAAAAGAATCATTAGGTGTAGGAGATGGAGTATCTTTCTCTTTATGTATGGAATCATCATGAAGTGGTATGAAAGGCATATCTTGATCATGAGAAGGATGAAAATCATCATGGAATGAAAGGGTATCCTTGAATAGAGGTATATCTTGATCCTGATGAGGAAGGCAATCCTGATATTTTGTGGAAAGCATATCTTGATAATCAAATGGTAGGACATCACTGGATATGATGGAAGAACTATCATGCTCTTGGGATGCAATGGAATAATGAGATGGTATGGATTCATTAGATGAGGTGGAAGGAGGACTTGGAAGGATTATTTTCTCTTGAGATGGAAGGGGATCATCACGAGGTTCTTGAGAGATGGGATCTTGGTCAAAGATTGTAAGGGGTTGTGGAATTTTGGTATCATTGGATGGAGTGGAAAGAATAGTTTGATCTTGATGTGTAGGGGAGTCTACGCTAGCATGCTTTGGAATAAGAGATTGACATGAATCATTGGATACATAGATGGTATGATAGGAGAGGATGGTTGGATGGAGTCATTAACTTGGATGGAGGACTCAATGGGGGATGAAGATATATCCATGTCATGGTAATATTGCACAATATTATTTGTGTTTGAGGACTTAGATTTGGTTTTCTCATTTAGTCTTTGCAAAAATTCATTTAAATTGAACTTGGATGATGTAGTTTTGGGTGAGGATAAAGGATTTTCATAGATGATTGCATAACTTCATTCAAATGTTGGGATTCTAATTGTTTTTCAAGCTCTTTCAAATGATGGTCAAGATATTCAATCCTTTGGTTTCGTTCATAGGTTGAGGATGAATATGGAGGATAGCAATTAGACATGTTTGGCTAATGGTTGGGGAGTGTTTTGAGGTGTTTAAGGATGGTTAGGATGATGTGTTTATGTGTTGGTGAACTTATAGCTTGATGTGGCAATTTACAAACAAATGATCACACATGTAAGACACATAAGCAAGTTTTAATTTTGAAATTATGAATGTGATGGTTAAGCACGCACTTGAAGAAGACACATCAACAGGTCCTAGAACTAGTCAAGTGGGTATGGCCAATTATGTCTCAAGCAAGGATGCACAAGGTTGACTAAGGATAATTTGAAAGAAAAATCCCACCACATAGCCAGGAGAAAGGGGTAACCCACCTTTCACCTTCACTTCCCAAAGGTATAAAGTTCTTTGGGGCTTACCCAAGAGTGACAAGATTTTAACTCCCAAAAGAGCATATATTTCGATTCACACTTCAATTGAGGTCATCCCTAGGGGTGATGAAATCCCCTAGCAGACCTCCTATGAAGGGTTTGACAAAAGAAAACCAAGTGAGGTGTTTGTGATCACACATGCACTTGATTCACACTCACAGTTGTTAATTGACCCTTAGAAAGGAAGTGTGTGTAAGAAAACAATGGAAGCACTCGTTCTTTTTAGATCCCAAATCAAGATGTGATGGAAGATAATGGTTAATTTTAGTCTCGATTTTTGATATGTGATTGAAGACAATATTCATTTTAAGAGCCCCAAATCCAAATATGTTTGCAAATAATGATTAAGATATGACAGATGAAATGAGTGCACCTGGTTATTTTCGCTTTCCAAATTGTTGTTGTGACTGATCCAAATGCTCTTCAAGCTTTGTATGATTCACTAACAAGTCACCAAGACAAGAAGAAACATAAACGTGCAAGAAAAAGTGAGATTAGATCCAAAAGCATGCAATCTATTGAAAATCTAACTAAATTAAAAAGTTAAAAATATAAGTTAAATTAGAAATTAAATCTAACTATATTAAAAATTTAAAAATCTAAGTTAAATTAGAAATTAAATCTAAATGTATCTCATCTAGATTTTAAAAAATCTATTCTAAAATCTAAACTAAAATTTAAATTAAAAATCTAAATCGAATTAAGAATCTAAATTAATTTTTAAAAAAATCTAAATTAGAAATCTAAAAATCTAATTTAAAATAAAAATCTAAATCTAATCTAATTTAATTCTAAGATGTTAAAAATCTAAATCTAAATAAAAGAATTTAAATCTAACTAAACGAAGAAATTTAAATGTAAACTAAAATTAACCAAAACAAAAATTAATCGAAATTAATCTAACTTATTTGTGTTTTGGCTTTCCTTTTGTGAACGACTGTGGATTGAGTTGATGACTTCAAGCAGTGAGATTTGTGTCATTTTTACATGGATTGGAATGAATTTGATGCAAGGGGTGTTTATGTGAATAGGGTGATGTGCACGCATGGAAGAAGAAGATTCTTGTCTTTGGTTGGCTGGCTGTGAATGGATAAGCAAAACCAACAGAAATATGAACATGAACATAATGAATACATCTAGGAGAAATATGCATGCATTCATAAACTAGTTGAAAATGAAAAAACTATAAGCATGCAACCATAAATTGAGTTTGGGTTCGCCAATGTAGATGGAGGAAAATTTTATTCAAAAATCTTATTAGATTAAGACTCAGATTTTCACCATCCTCAATGAAGTTACCTGAAAAACACACACACATGCAAAACAAAATATCTAATCTAAACACACATGCATATTAACAGGGATTCACTCCATTGTTCTTCTCAACCTCGCATAAGAATGTGTGATTTCTAAGGATTTGATTATGGAAGGAATGTTGGTCGCTCACTTCAACAACATAATGATATAGCTAAGGTTCAAAAATGGAGGATGATGGATGAAAGATGATGAAATATTGTAGAGATAATTCAATAGAGTAAGGGTGCTCAAAAGACCCTCCCCTAATGGCTTGTGAGAGACCATATTTATAGAGTTTCGATGTGGATGGAGAAGAAGATTCAATAAGATTTTATTTTTGACAAAAGAGGAAATAAAACAAGATAAGATAAGATGTGAAAAGATAGAAAGATTTTTATTTTCTCTTTTAAAGGAAATAAATCCTGAAAAAGATGAGAAGGATAATGAAATGATAAACTTATTAGATAATGATAAATCAATATCTAATAAAGGATAGGGATGATGTGGAAAGATAATTAAATAATGTAAAATCATTATTTAATTATAGATGAAGGTGAAAAAAATAATTAAATAAATAAAGATTTATGTAATTATAGGAGAATAGATAAATGACTAATTAAACAATTAAAATAATTATTTAATTAGAGAGGATAAATGGTCATGAATAATTAAATAAATAAATATTTATTTAATTATAGAAGAAGGGATTATGGATAAATAGGGAATAGATGAAATTAGTCAAATACATAAAATTTATTTAACTAATTAGATGATGACATGGGTACCTATGAATAAAACATACTACAAGATGTCCAAATGATGTAACGTTGTAACAAGGTATCATAAGAGGACATTTTTGGGTGTCTATAGTTATGAAGGTAAAACAAAATCAAGCTTGATAGGTGTAAGAAAACCCAAAGTTGAGAATAAACTAGATCATGGCATCGAATACCATCTAAAAGGCCACTCATAAATCAAACAAAAGAAAATGGCTATAAGCACAAGTATCGATTTAAGCTTAGTCATAGTTGACTGTCATAAAATGCATAGGGTAATGAATACCATATATAAAAGAAATGAATATTAAGCAACTGCATATAACATAGTTCAGAAAGCTCAATGGTGAACTTTTGTAGGGTAATAACCTAGACCAAAGACTACCAATACATTGGGGAAGGAAGAATACCCAATCACCACAAAGAGATGGCATCTCAAGGAATGATATGAATCAAGGATATGCACAAAATGGATTAGTCGATGTATTCAAGCTAGAGTATAGGGTGGGTGAAAACTATGTAACTTAACTGAATGCAAACAGTAACAAGCAGCATAAAGATGACACAAGACCTACTTGACAGAAGAGTAGATGATGCACTTTCAGTTTGTTGAAACGGGTTTAGAAACTTTCAATCAATAGTAATTTTTGGTAGGTGTAAAGCCAATTTCCTCAACCTTTTGACCAAACGTATGAAGGGAAAGCTACTGGGTGGTCAAAAGGCTTAAAGCACGAACAAAAATACACAATGTAGGGAACAAATGATTGCCAAGGTAAGGTCCACGACTTAGCACTCAAAAAGCATTTTCAGTGGTATCCCATTGAATGGATGCATACAGTTAAGTTTCATAAATCAAGAAATAATTTTAACCACCACAACATGTAAATCGAATATACAAGCAATAGGGAAATACAACCATAAGCAATAAAAAACTTTTCAAATGATAATCAATTATTTTCAGCAATGAGAGAGAAAGTGATCATTCACAAACAACAAATAATTGAAACCAAAAGCAAAATGATTACCTGGACTCCTATGCTTCAATGATGGAGAAGAAGTGCCAAAACAAGCTTATCACAACAACAATCCTCTTTCCTTGAAGCTTTGATCAACCCTCAGAAATTACTTCCACACTTCAAGAACAATTCCCATTCAAAATCTGTATTTTCTAAGAATATTTTTTCGAAGCAAAATTCTTGTTAAAACCCAAAAACAATTCCCCTTCAAATCTCTCCCAAAATGACCAATATAAAAATCTAAAAAAAAAATAGTTTTCAAATAAAAAAATCAACAAATATAACAAGTTTCTAATTCACAATTAAGTTTGGAGTCATCCATATGCACACACTCCACTTTTTCCATTTTAAAACTTGCTTTCACAATTAGTTTTAAAATCTATTCAAATTAATTATTCTATTTTAGAATTATATATTCTTTCCAAATTTAATTTATTTTCACACCATAGTAATAGTAATAATATTTATCTTTATTATTATTATTATTATTTTTTAATTATTAAAACATTTAATCACATCATTTAACTTAATAGCTAATTAACAAAATCCATATAATATCCTTTCACAACATAATTTATTTAATTATTATTTAATTCTAAATTAATTTAAATTACCTTATAATCAATTTAATTTAATTTAATTGATTAAACAAGGTTACTCATAATATTAAATTTACAACATAATTTCAATAACCAACTAAACAACATAATAACGAACAACAACGAGACATCACAAATCATCCAAACAAACTTAATCAAACATCAAGAAAGGGCCCAAACACGGAGGGGCACTACATCCTCCCCCCCTAAGCTTCGACTTGCTCTTGGAAGTCACAAGGTTAGGATAGAACATACACACATCAATCCTAGAATCTATTAAATAAAACCACATTCACCTTTCCTTAAATGTAAAAACATGCAACATCAAATAATCATGCAACCCAATATCAACAAGGACGAAAGATGAGAGAAATTGACCATGAACACAAACATGACTATTGGGTGATTGATGGGATACACATCCTCTCTAGGGATGATGGTGAGGGTAGGGGACCTTTTTTCATCTCCATTTTCAACATCATTTCCATTGGGTTTTAAGGAATGCTCAAACTTGATAGTGTAGGTGGAGTCGATGCCTGGTACCTACAACTTGCATTAGATGAACTATCGAACAACAACATATATATATCAAACAACAAATACATCGTGAGAGGAAATCGTAGCATAGCAGGGTACTCGCCGATAAGTAATGCTACAATGTCCCTCCCACCAAGACCTCAAACAATAACCACATTAACAAGTTGATGGAGTCTCAAATTTAAGTCCTTGGTTTCCTTTTATTACTAGTTTGTCTTAATTATTCAGAAGGTACTTGGGGCTGGAATTTTGCTTTGCTTTCATGAAACCTTGGTGTTCTATCTTTGGGTTGAGTATTTTCTGTCGTTACCTTTTGGGAGGGATTTTAAAAACAACTTATGTCCCATTGAATTGTCTATACCAGGCCCCTTTTTAATAAAAATGCTAAATATTTCATCTGCCCCTTTTATTTACTAAAGTCTGGGTCGGTCCATGCCTTGTGCTTTTAAAACAACATTGAGTCATCGACTGTCATTTCCCTAGGTGGTGTCCCCTTCCCCTTATCTTCTTCTAAGTAATTTTAATGTATTGTAGGGGTTATTCTAATGATCATCGATTTCCCTACAGTTGATTTGACCGTTCCTCGCAATCTCGCGATGACACCACCGCTAGCTGTTTGGTGATTGCGATATTGTGAGCGGGTGCCACATGTCTAGGTTGCTGGTGCTGAAAAGAGTAAATAAAGTGTTTAGTGTGTGTATCAGACTTTAGTGCATTATAGAGCAGGTTACTAAACCGCATGTGAGATGCACGTGCTCATGATCAACGACGATGTTTAACCTTGGTGAAAAAGTTGCTCGACGGATAGGTATTGATGTTGCTCCATGTTATGTATGATCGTGATCACCAATGAAGGGAATCAATGGTTGCCCGTCATCACGTGATCCTAAACTGAAGGGAGTTTAGTGTTCGCGATATCGCAGGCGGGCGCCACGTGTATTCTTTTGGCACTGCATATTATGGTGGGCCCTTGATAATGACGTGGAGATGTTGTCAGCTTTTTTGAAGATGATCGTTCAATGATTTGACATAAATAAGAGATCGACAGCGAATATTTAAATTTGCATCAAATACAATTGAAGTCGTTGGCACGGCATGCAAGTAAGCTTTAATGGCAGACGAGATGTCTACTGGCCATTTTTCATAATTCTAAGTATTTAATTTCAAGCTACCTTCACCACAAAGGCATTCAAGTGTTTTCAAAGCGGTCCAGAGCCAAGGATAGAGTTTTTTCAAAGCAATTAGAACAGGGTTTGATTTTTTGCAGGGCGCGAAATTCTGTGAGTTACTTTCTTTATCACTATTTCTGTTTGAATGTGATTCTTGTGGAGGGTTGTGTTGTATTGGTCTAAAGGGGTCTTCTTGATTAAGGTTCTAGGGTTACTGGTTCTTTGAATTATGGGAAATTGCAAAGTTTTATTGTAATTTCGTTTTGGGTAGCCCTAGTTTGTTCACAAATTTGATATTAGGAGAAGCCTTGGTTGTTTGAAATGGTGCCATCAATGCAGCATTCTGGTCGTATTGACTATTTGCAAAGGAATCTATACGACGATTTCCTTGACCAACTCCCTTTGTCAACAAACGACAGGAAGAGGGGTTTGATCTTAATGAATGGGACAGCCTTGGGTGAGGGATTAAGATATAAAACCTATAACACTGCAGATGCTAGGGTACCAATGACAGGCTTAGAAATGTTTAGGAGATGGTATGGGCAGCGAAACATGTCTCATCCTTTTTCAAATGGTTGGAGATACAATATGGGAAAACTTGTGGTACCGAATGTATTTCCTGATGTTGACCTACTCAGGGCAGTGGCTGCATGATATGATCCTATCACAAGGATTATCAGGGATAATGATGGCGGGGTTTTACTGAATATAAATGCAGATGAGATTCAGCAGGTTTTCGATTTAAGTGAATATAGCTCATTCTTGGTCCAGATAGACTTTGAGGAAATGAAGTAGGAATATGCTAGGTCACAACCTCTTTTCAGATTAAAGTTGCTTCCCCCTCATCTAGCCAGGGTGGGCAGTTCAACGATTCACATCAACCCAACTAACCGGGAACTTGTCAATTTGAGTTGTTTTGCTGATCATTTCTTGGCGACTTTTTATTCACTTTTCCAAATTTTAGGTTTGAGCCCTAATACCATGATGCCCATTGCTTATATGTTTATGGGGGCTCAAATTCAGCATCCTAACTTTTCTGTAGTGTATGACTATGCTTCTTTCCTTGCTGAAAGGATACATGAGGGTTTGCTGAAGTTGCATGTGGGGGACACTGGTACTCCTTTCTTTTGGTACTTCTTATTAATGCATATGTTCTTGTATAAGAATGCCGACTTCTTTTCAGAGAAAATGGAGTTGAGGCAGGAGGTGAATGGAGAAAAATTACCGGTGTAGGCTTGGAGTGCAGACTTGTCTTGCAACAAGGGAGGTGCCAGCTTTGTGTAGTTTGATAACTACTTTGCTTCCATGCTCAGAGCTAGACTGATGGTGAATGTGCCAAGGATTTTTGAGGATTTGCACGACTTCCTCTGACCCAAAGAAACGAAGCCTGATTTGAAGGTGTGTCATAATTGGGGTGACATCATTCTATACCCTGTAAGCACTATCTTAAGGGTTTATGGTTTCCAAGGAGCTCCCCATATTCTCCTATATAATGTACCATCAAGGATGGGATTTGCAAAGGTCATGTGGAAACTAGGTTGCATTCATGAAGATAATTTGACAGGAAAAGGAAAAGGGACTTTGTTCCCTGATTATACTATTGTTTCAGACTTTGTATTTTCCAAGGGAGGATGGGTTCACTTTGACAGATATTTTGATGGTCATCATTTGAAGAGTGGATCTAGGAGGCAGCATGACCCCGAGGGATTCTTTTCCCTATTCAGGCAAAGAATTAAGGGTGGCAGGTTTTCTCATGTTTTCAATTTTCTTGAGGATTTGATTAGAAATGAGTTTGATTTGAGCCAGCAAGAATTAAATAAAGAGAAATAGATTGCTTATGAGAAAATGTTGGCCATGGTGCATAAACTGGATCCAAAATATGATCCACTAATGGAGTTTACTCCATTTCACAAAAGAATTGATTTCTTGATGGATAATTTCAAAGAATTCATGAGCACCTTGAGAACCAAGAAAATCAATTTAGAAGTGGACTTGGGAATTCAGGGACTGGAGGTGAGGCTTGAGGAAACGAGGCTGACCTATCAGCCACCAGTAGACAAGCCTCTATACAGGAGGAAGAGAGATGATAGCGGTGATGAAGAGGTAGGAAATAAAAAGGGCAAACAAATAATGAAAACATCATCACAACCGGGTCATGGGATCAGGAAACCTGGAGGGATAAAGATTGTGGATCTAGATTCACCACCTATAAATGACCCTATAGAGTTGCCATCAGAGCCAAGCCTTAAAAGGCGAAGAGTTGAGGAGTCACAAGAGGCTCTGGTGGATGAAATAATCATAACTAATCAGGACATGCAGGTTGGTATCCCCTCCCCTCCTAGATTAGCACAATTGGTGCTAACTGATATGGATATAAAGAGGCAGTGTGTACAGGACACCAGGATGGTGGCCTGCAAGGCATTCCTGGATGATGATGCCTTTGTGAAAACTCCTGTATTCTTGCAGTTGATTTGGAGGATGAAACTTGAAGAATATTAGGATAAATGCAAGAAAAGGAGGGAATCAAGACCTGATAGGTTTGACCAGGAGAATGATGATGAAGTCAAAGCCGAATTAATGGAGCAATTCAAGAGCATCACTCCTGATGAAGGAAGGAAACTTGTGACTTAGGCTAGTGTCTTACTTCTCCTTGAGTGGGACATAGCTGATGTTGTAGCATTCAATGCTATTATGCAGTCCAAGCATCCTATGCAAAACAGTGAAGAAGAAGTCAAGGAAGCCCTACAAGACTCTGCCTTTAGTGAGCAATATGAGATTTTAGCCATATGGGCATTGGCACCTCAAGGTAGAAAACCAAATGTGGCTGATATTAGCCCAAATCTAAGGGGTGATCTCATTATCAAGAGAGCTTCTGAAACCTCAACAATAGAAGCCACAAGCCTGACACTAAATATGGCCAAATTGGCCCAGAAGATTGCTAAAAAAGAGGAAGCTGAAAGGAAAAGCCTGATGGAAAAGTACAATGCAATAATTGGGGAGTATAGTAGAATGTAGCAGAAAAATGTTGAGCTGCAGTCTGAAGTAGATAGATTAAGATATGGGCAGGTGGGAGAATCCTCCAGCGCCCTTGCTATCAGAGAATCACCTACTACTTCGGGGTCATTGCCCCTATTATCCCAATCATTTCTACTCCTGGATCCCCAATGCAGACACTTGCTGATAGCCCTGCACCAAGGCTAGTTAAAGAGGAAGTTGAGTATTCTGCAGATCCTACCAAAAAGCAGATGATGAATAAAATCACAGAATTACAGGCTGCCCTAAGGGTGAGTGAGGATGGTGTTGTGGCTAAACACAATGAGGTGGTTGACACCATTTTGAGGCATTTAAATGAGAAGGTTGATTCTAGGTTGCCAGCTGTACAGTTTTTATATTATTTATTCTTGGGTGGAATACAAAACATTAATAGAGATCGGGAAGTGATTCTACCTCTAGTTGAGAAGTGGATCCCTCGGGCCACTGATTTAGATGTTATGTTTAAGGCTTCTAGATTTGATGCAAATAATAGGCCCCAATCATTAAAGCCTACTAAAATCTTTGTGAAATCAATGAAGGGATTCCAGGCCCTGCCTGATGATTTGAGTAGGAAAATTAGAGAGCTAGTAAAGAGTTTTGATGATTGGAATGATACTTTTCTGTCGGATATAATAGATGCATAGGGAAATATTAAGACATTGCAACAATGGTAAGATAGGGCAGAAGAGGTTATTAATGCACAAATCAAATTGATTTGTGATGACTCGGATCATGACTTGTTGGTAAGCAACATGGATAAAATAATTAATACCAGCATGTTCTTAGAGTCATTTGAGAGGGAGACAAACCAGGTTGCGGTGAAATTCACACCTTACAATACCAAGGTGATGGAGGTGGTGAATTTTAATTGGCCAACGGATGAGGAATATCAGAATTGGGTGGACAAGTACTTAACCGAAGAGGAGTGAAACAATGTCTATTACTGGCAATTGACAACTCAGCGGTTATATTATAACTAATTATGGTTTTGTTTCCATGGAAGCTTTGGGCACAGGTTTTGAGGTGTAACAAATGTTGCGGCTATTCTGTAATGAGTAGAATCAATGGGAAGATGCTCTGGGACTTGGTGGTTTTGATCATAGTTTTGAATTGGCACATAGCGGTTCAATGGACTGATGACATGTGTAATTTATGGCCCGATGCTTGTTTGCTCCTTCGTTTTCTATAAGAAGGATTTCAAGGCCGGAAATAGTGGTTGGCAAGTCGGACATTTTTGAAGGTTGAGTCTAGGTATAGTTGCAGAGCAGATTGTAAGAGCTTTTTTGAATGTTAAGGAAATTTAGGTTTGGGGTTATCTTGTAATGGGTTTTAAATTTATGAAGATTTGATGTTTCATAACAGTACTAGCATTTGAGCTATGATGTTATATCTCGAGCTCATGTCTCTCCTTTGTACAAATATATCATAATTTTGAATAGAATAATCAAAGATTATGACGTTCATCTCATTGCTCTGATGTGTGTGTTTTTGTTTTGGCTTTAATTCAAAGAATTAATTAAAATGCTTGGATGGAATCATGGATGGGTATGTTTGTAAAGGGATTTAGTAAGAAGTATTGGGCTAGGATAGGAATTGACATTATTGTAATGCAATATTGCCAGGGATCATGTGTGCTAAGTATTTAAATATGTTGCTGAATCATGAATGTTTGTGAATTTGACTCCCCAATGGTATATGGCACTGATCTAAATTGTATAAGTTTGTGGAACTTTGTGTCTATATGTCTTTGCTTAGGGCTTGCCGCCAAATTGCAAATAAAATGACTATCATAAGTTACAAAATAATGATGTAATCATCTCATGCTCCAAGTAGTTGATATTACTGGTGAAAGGCCAATTCATTCTGGTGGTATCCTATTCTGTTGAGCTATTCGTGGGATTATCTGTGAATTGTTAATGATTGTTTATGAGTTTGGTGCAGAGATCATAAACACATTATAGGGACCACCCTCCTGGGTCTTGCAGAACCTAAAGTGTAGGAGGTTATTATTAAAATCCTCGTCAGTTGGTCCAGGTCCTCCGAGCTGCCCTTGATTGGAATTGGCAATTCCATAGGTAGATTAGGAGACAAACCTGGTTTACAGGAAAAAAACACTAACACAAGTAACAATAATTACATTGTAAACAACATAGTTCAATCATTAACTAAATGTACAATAAGCATCGTCATATGTCCACATGAAACTCAATCAAATTAATCCGAACATACAATAATTCCATATATTCATTATAACATATGTAAAGTCAATAGTATCATGACCATCATTTAATACGATCATTTACCATCCAAAACCAATGGACAAGATAGTAAAACTAGCATCTACCAAGTATCATAATGTATGCTAAACAAAATAACTATCAGTCCAACAGAGAATAGAGCAAGGGGCACAATCAAGCTCACTCTTGGAAGCCTGCAAACAATAATGGTATAACTCTTGCATTCAAAATAAATCCCCTTTAGCCAAAAGCTACATAATAACAAGCAAAATTGTTTACAAAGCAACTATCACTGCTTGTGACAAGTTCAACACGAAAATGATTAGGAATCACTATCACTACCTATGATAGGTTCCTCTTGATCACTATACTCAGAGTAAGGAATAAGTCTATATCTTGGAGTTGGAACACAAACTTTCTTAGTTGTTTTAGGTTTGCTCTTATTAATCACAAGATTCCCCGAATTGGATTTGCTTCTTCTCTTATAGGTAATCCAAATTCTTGTTTCCTTAACCACCTGTTGGTTACCCCTTGACTAGGGCCTAAACGAGCAAAAAGCTCCTCGAGTAAGGGACATAAATGATCCAGATTCTAAATCCCACTATCCTAATTATTCAGAGAACCCTATTGTTCCTCACAATTACTATCGTGGGAACTTTGAGAAGGGGTGGGTTAGTGGTTAGCCCCACGACCACCACCACAACCTCCACCACGACCCCGACCTCAACCTCTAGGCATCCTACACACACCACCCAGGGAAAAAGGGTCACAAGTGATTAGGCAAGGGTGAAAAAAAAGAAAACAACACAAGTTCAAGAGTCAAAATATGCAACAAATTTTATGCCTTTTAAAAAATATAAAAAAACACAATTTATCACTTCATAAGCACAAAATTCTAGATTTAATGCATATTTTTCACATACACACACAAATTCACATCACTAGGAAACACATCATAAGGCAACACAAGGGTCCATAATACATCCCTAGTAGGAAGAATATTGGTGCATTACGCACTACATCGAGGATCCTATCCTTTCCTTCAGTTTTCTGCACCATTGGACAACACCACCTAAGGACAAACTCAGGTTGCTAAGCAAGGATGACACAAAAGGAAGAACGTAACCGCAAGAGTACGAGTAACTAGGTCAATGTAATGGGCTCATATGTATCCAGAGTGCCCAATGTATGAACCTAGGCTCTGATAATCATAACCACAATATTGTCAATCATTCAACTAAAAGAAAATTTAATCTATTACTTGAATATAAATGATACCAATCAAACATCCATTACAAAAAAATGCAATGAGAACCTTTATCATATTTGATTATAAAGATTCAAAAAACATTGCTTTACAATGAGGAGACATTAACAATATGGCATGTATTCATATGAACAACAAAATTGAATTGTTTTTTGTTATCATAGAGATAATTATACCATTCTCTTTTTGGACTACAAAAACCTAATTGTACAAAACCAATTCTTATAATAGACTTGCTAAAAACCTAAGGAATTGAATACTAGAATAAGGCTTTGAATTCCCTTTTATAGAAGTAATGGAGCAACAAGCTAAAACCCTAATTTCGTCGTTTATAGTACAAAAAGATAAAAATAGGTGATTTGTCACCTTCAAATAGGATAAAAAACATTTAAAACATGAGAAAGATGTTAGTGCTATAGATGTTAAATCCCGATGAGAAAATTTATAACTCTGAACAAATTTGATTCAACAAAAACTTCATGGAGGTAACAAAGTAAATCAGATATTTGTATTTTGACTTATTGATTTTTTATTTATGATGATAGTTGATCGCTGAGTGAAACACGACTCAAATCTCTATATTGGTTATCTCCTTATTTATGTCCTTATTAATGAAAAGTTATCATCTAAGTGGGAGAAACTAATTAACCCTAACCATGTGATTCATATAGTCATGTCATGTCCCCACATTCGTGGAACTGCGGGAGCTCCAAATCTCAAGAAGGCTGGTAAAAGTGTTTCTAAATGCTTTAATATTTAAAAACTATTAATATAATAATTAAATAATATTTAATAAATTTAAATTATTAAAATATATTTAAATTTGAATTAATTCTTGTGGCCGACTCGTCTGGAAGGCACCCCTGAATCGCTATATATCTCGATTGATTTCTTCATGAGAGGTATCGAATCATGGTTGGACTAATGGTCTATGTGAATTTTCCTATGGACACAAATCTCGAAGGATTCCTTGCACGGTAGGACGTAGCCCTTGCCCTGCAACTGCGATAACATTCCGTCACATTTACAAATTGGCTAAGGTACCTGCCATCACAAGACTGAACAAAGCACCAGGAAAGCATGTAGTGGAGGGGCGAGAAAGCTACAGGCGTTGAAGTCATCTCAAGGGCAGAAGATACATGGAGGGGAAGGATAGTGTTGCGATTGTGCTGGTGGTGTCGGAGCCTCCCGGCTCCTGCCACCCAAGCGGGTGACAATGACCTTCCCTCCAACATCCGTGAGGAATATCGTTTTTTATAGCACCAATCTGAGGCGAAATCCTCACAAGCTTGCTAACGATCATTCAGGGAAGTGGCATATCCGATCATCAAGATCTCTGGTAACGGGAGTCGAGATCTTTGAGTCAACTTTCATATTGTTGTATCAGGAGCACAAACTCGAGAACCTTCATCCAAGATCGGGACCGAGTATTTGCGCTGCCGGCTAAAGACAGATCCGCACAGATCTTCCGAACCATTGCCCAGCGTAATTCTTTGCGAGAAGTGACTTTTGGCGACTGGTCGAATCTTATCTAGTTATAAACTTGACTCGATCTGTGCTAATATATATATTTTCTTGACTCTCAATAGGATCTGCCATCTTGATTAATTTTGAATATTGTCTTGAGTTCACATCTATATGGTGATTGCTTTATATCGGAGTCTCTATTACTGCTCAATTTACAAATTCAATAGTAAGATGCTCAGATCTGATCATTGCCAGTGGATTGCTTGCTTGAATATCATTTTCTAATTACATTATAGTGGATTGCTACATGCTGTGAGTTAGTTTACTATTTCAGAACAGATTGATCCCAGTGTTATACATGTGCTATATATATCAAGATTTGAGTCTAAAGCTAAATCTGTTATGGAAACTCACTATAACCGAGACTGTGTTTTTGCCCAAGGTATTGCTAATTTGTGTGTGATCAGATCTAGTGTCTTACAAATCATCACTTATTAGTACTTGCACAATGTCAAAAAAACTAGCCATGGTGTACTCAAGTTTGGAGAGCATATGCATGTTGAGATTTAATTGTTTTGCGTTCACCTCACCATTTTTATAAATTCTCGCATAATTAGGAGGGAAAATGTTAGCAAAATTATATTTCTACTCCTTGCAATTATTTTACTTCTCCCTTCTCATCCACAATAGGAGGCATATGAAAATCCTCAAGCCCTCAAATACATCTAGCTCCCTCTTCATGAGTGCTTGGAATTTATTATGGTGGTGGATGATATCATTTAAAGATTCAACCTTAGAAAGAATGCTAGATACACAATTGTAATTTTGAAACCCAGAATTAGAGTGCTCTGCAATAATTTTCAATAATGCTACTCTTGGAGACCAACTAATTTGAAATAATTTCAACCTAACCCCTGTCTTGGTATGATTAGTGAATGAATCTTTCATAATCTTGTATTTATTCTAGACCTTATCAACATGACTCAAAATACTATACAACTTGTTTCCCAACATGTTGTCAACCAGGTCTGAAATATTTTTGGCTCCTTCTTCCTTTGCCATTCTTGCTTCCTCCCTGCTCTGCTTGAGCTTTTATCTCAAATTCTTAACCTCAAGGGTTAAGTCCACCTTATCTTGTGAATCTTTATCTTTAGTTGCAACTTGTGGAGATGGAAGTAGTCATGTAAACATTTTCACTTACTCTTGTACCTTCAAATTTATATGATTGAACTTTACCAAATCTACCTCTAGTTTCTTTACTATTGCTTATGTAAATATTTTTTTATTTATAGTAAGGGTGTTTGCTTTGAGGGAACTTGTATACCTTAATCTCCTAATTATTAGATTTCCAGCGAGTTCATTTTCATCTTTGATTACTTCTAGGGTTTATTGGTCTCTATAAAAATTGACCAAATTTCCAAGGTCTCATGCCTTGGATTAAATCTATACCCACAATATATAGAGCATTAGCTTGCTCTTTTGATTGAAGTATAGGTTCATTTCCCTCTTTTATTTGGATAGTATCAAATCCAATTGAAAATTATATATCCCACCCTACCAACAATAGACAAACACCACTCCTTACCAGCTCCCTACCCCTCTCAAGTGTCATGGTATTCATTTCTATATTTACTTATTTTGAAAATTGAGCAATGAGCCCCTTCTTACCTTCTTTTGTGAGTTTACGCCCTTTCAATCTCTTCTACAACTCTTCCCCTTTATTCCTAAGGATAAAATCCTTAAATTCTTTGGTGGTGATGATATTATCATCTTTCATGAATTCAAAGAAAGCTAGAGCTCTTACATCATCCACCGCCTATTCTCCAATATCAAATTTGATGAGAAACCTATTATTAGAGGGCCTTTCTACCAAAATTCCTGAAGATGGCCTTACAATTTGTCTCATTTCTGACTCATTCGGAAAATATTCATCATCAAGGGTAATCTACAAGCAATTCCACCTAGGGGCTATTTTTTGTTGGGGTGTGTTTTTTTGTGGACTTTGTGATACTTCCATTTGAGAAGAAGGATCTTGAACATCTACTAGTGGGATAGGTACATTAGCAAGAAAGTTGGAATTTTTCAACATTGCCATGATCTTGGTGATAGGATCCTCAATATCTAGGTGTACACCTTTGTAGTATGGATCTACTTGCTTCCTCTTTCCTTCTACAATTTTAATACTAACCCATTGTTACCTTCTCTTTGATGTCTCTGCTTTTGTTGAGCAATTTTTTATCAAGTCCTCAATATTGTCATGCTCATGCAAAAATGCAACCAGTTTGAAACTAATCCTTGCATTATGGATAAAGTTCTCAAGATACACCTTCTAACTTTTTCAACCTTCATTCTATATTGGAGAAGTTTATTCAATAATATCTCCAATTCCTCCCTATTTGTAACCTGAAAATCTGAGAATACAATTGTTGAAGAGAGGATGGCATTCTTCTTGTAATTTCTACAATGAGTTATTAGACTCATTTAATTACCATATGATCTACATAAAATAAAATCTATCTAGGGCAGTTCTTGGTAGAACATGTGTTGTGACAGTGGTGCCATAAACCCTAATCATCATTTCATCTGAATAAAAGAACTAATCACCCCATTTGTGATTGATTCTAGCCTCTAGGTAAAGATCCTTAGGCCTTAGAAATTTTTTCATTTCCTCTTAATGCCTCCAATCCATAGGCTAACCTAAATTCCTTAGGACTTCTCTAACAAAATATTATTTAAAGACTAGATAATCTAATCTATCATAGTCCTTGTCCCATATGTAGGTCCATTCCTATACTGGTAATAATTTTTTTTGTGCATCCTGAGACCTTATATGCATGTTGTGGGACCAAATATTCTTCCCACTAAACAAAATTATATGGAAAAGTGTAGAGTACCACTTAAAATGGAAAATATGAGTGTCCTTTTTAAGTGAGCTTAAGGATTTATGAATCTCCTTTGCAATATAGCCTGCATTTTCATATGGCTTGTTGACATCCCTACTTTGAATGTCTATTGCCAACACCTTTAAATTTATTGGAATCTAGGGCTTGCAATATATGCCCAATATTTAGTAGAGGGAAAAGAATATTTTTATAAAGTAACCCTCAAACATATCATAGTCGAATGGCTCCAAATCCATATTGGAAAACCTCCTTATTTCTCTATTTTCCCTCTAGGCCTAAAGCTTGGCAACCACTTAACTCTGTAACTGTCTTTATACCTCTAATATTCTTTGGTCAAAGTACCCAAATCTATCGGTAGTTGAGCATTAGTGTCCAAATTGAACACTTCATAGATGTAGGCCCTAATTAAATTCATTAAAAATTCTCCATCTGTAGCTCATACAAAGCCCTTTTATCTAGATTATATGCTTGTGGAATTCCTCTAATAAGGTATACATTTATAAGAACATAGGGCACCACCAATCTCCCAACCCCCAAGCTCCAAATGTTGTATATGGGTTTTTCGGCCAAGCATTTTCTAAAAGCATATTTAAAAGGAACATATCCCTGAATTGGAATGATAAGGTCTCTAAAATTCTCATTTTTGTCAATAATTTGGTCTGTAAAAATCCCTAAACCTTGTGAAATTTTGCGTCTCTTGGATGATCTAGGAAATTGAGCCATGATGTTATTATCAAGACCTCTCTTCACACCCCTTGATGTTTCAACCATGGCTTCTTGTTTTAGGGTTTCAATTTATACAAGGTAGGGCTTAAAATTTTAAACTTCTTGAAAGAATCCTTAAAAATTTTAAACAATTCACCAACCCTTCCTAAGCCCTAATTTACTTTCTATCTCTAACAAACAAGAAATTCCCATTTTCAAACCAAAATACAAAAAAGGTCTGAATTAATTTACAGGTTTAATATTGTTGTAAACCATAGAAATATCATAGAAAACCCTCGTTTGCTTGGAAATCCATAACAAATTCACTCTAAAACCTTCATTTTGTGATTTGAATGATACAAATGCATGTAATTATGCCAATACAATCAAAATTTTGGTAGATACAGATAAAATCCACCATTAATGTCTTCACATGCTTGAGTATGATTGACGGTAGTCGTTCTTTGTTTTTTAATTTGGACCATCAATTTAATGAAGATCAATGGTAGCCACAGATATTTGAAATATTTTATGTGAGGAGAAGGCCTTTTTTCTCTTTTATGTTGACGTGGAACATGTGTCAACATTTTGGGGACTCACGGAAATAATATGGATACTTTATGAGCTTTCCTAACAAGGCTTTCCTCCAAAAAATAACAAGAATGGGCAGTGATGAGATACATGGCATGATTTAAAGAGTTTGAGGAAATAAAAACTCAACTTAATATTACCCCACCAAGGTTTAAGCTAGAGTAAAATGAAAGAAACACTTATGGCTAAAATGACTTGGGGACAACTCAACTTAAAACCATATGAAGATACTTTTCAAGGATTTGTGGGAAGAAACTGTCAAGATTAAAAGCCTCCCCGAAGGTATAGCTAGTTCAATTTAATCAAATACCAATACTTGGAGTTGAATAGGATAAATTTGGGACCATCTGATGGGATTGTCTTCAAATAACTTAAAATAATTTTAAAAGAACCTGCACAAATGAACAATTTAAGTTACTAGGAAACATGTCTAGTAACACATGGTTTAAAAGACATCATGAGAAATTTTAACACAACGAGAACCTAAAGTGTAGGTTACCAACCAAAAAGAACCGAAGGAAGAAAGACATATGACTTGATTGTTGGAGAACCCATACAGTTCAACAACAAGGGGAAGTAGATGGTTGTTTCACAAGTTCACGAGGAGACAATAATAAAATGAGAAGTGCTTGCAAACTAAAGGAAATGTGTGTAAAGTAGGACCCAATGAGGCATAAAGGGTTACACAGTATCTTAAAAGTGCATAAGAGGAATGGGCTTAACCAATATTTGACTGAATGGGGTTGGTTAGAAAACAAAGCAGATTCCTTGGAGATGTAACTTAAGGGATCAAGTGAATGAGGTAAGCAAACAACACAAGAATATAACAAAAGTGCAAGGGTTTCACAAGGATTTAAGGTTTTTTCACAACCCTAAAACAATTTTAAAGAAACACTTATAAATAAGAGGAAACTTGAAATTTTTAAATGATTTGGATAATTCAAAGAGCTAAAAGATTGGTGGAGAACCTACAGAGTAGGTTACCAAACGAAAAGAACTAAAGGGAGCAAGACATTTGACTTGATTGGTGGAGAACCCATTCAAGTCAACAATGAGGGGAAGCAGATTATTGTTTTGAAAGTTTCTGGGGAGACAATAATAAAATGAGAAGCACTCATGAATTGAACCTGAAGTGTGTGAAATAATGCCATGTGTAAAGTGGGACCCAGTGAGGCACAAAAGTTTAAGCAGTATCTTAAAGGAGCATATGAGGAACGAGATTAACTGATGCCTTCAATGAATGGTGTTGGTTATAAAACAAAGCAAAGGACTTGTTGATGTAATTAAGGGATCAAGTGATTGAGGTAAGCAATCAATGCAAGAATATAACAAAAGTTCAAGGGTTTGGAAAGGATTTAGGGTTTTTTCACAACCCTAAAGAAATTTTAAAGAAAACCTACAAATAAGAGGAAACTTGAAAATTTTCAAAGGATTTGGATAATTTAGAGAGCTAAAATATTAGACAAGCACCACCACCTTATGGGTGTGTTTTAATCAATAAAATAATGTAAATGGAATCTTTTAAGTTTTATATGCAATATTACCATTGCAATCAATGATATTCAATAACATTACTTTTTTTAAATTATTATGGGGGCTATAGTTATTAAATAAATTTCAAAATAGATATTATATATCACACAAAATTTTAAATTATCCTTTATTGTAATATGAGTATACAATATTTATAGAACTATTTCTAAGTTATAGTGCTTTTTAACTAACCCCTAATAGAATCTTGTTCATTTTGTCTATAAAAATGACTTTATATTTATTATTCTAAACTCAAATTTATTTAGTAGATGATATCAAAAAGAAAAACATCATCAATAGTTATGTTCATAAGAAAGTAAAATAGTTTCATCAACGGTTAAAAATAGGGTTTCAACAATCAAGACCCTAAATGATCATACTCAGTTTCATGAACTTACTATTTAGGGTTCATAGATTACCCAAAGATATTGATTTCCAACCATGACGGGTTCAAGTAAATAAAGGGACGATTCATTTAACATTCAATTCAATATTATGTGTGATCAACAATGACATCAAACATTTTACACACATCATGTACTAAACAATCTAGGGAAGTTTTATTTGCTCCTATGGTGAGGAGGAAGAGCTCTAGGTCGGGGTTTTTGAATTCTTCTAATGTAGAGGACGATGGAGGTTTAGATTTTGATGACGACAATGATGGAGAATGGTGGTCGTTTTTTTATCTTCCTTTGTTGGGTCGTAAGATGGTTTTCTCTTGGCTCCTTAAGGAGTCTATTGTTCTAGAGGTTTTGGTGTTGTGCTTCAGTTTTGCTTCTTCCTTGGCGTTGGGGGTGGTTTTGGTTTTCCTGTAGTGTCCAGTTGGATGTAGAGAGATTCTAGCTTGTTTTAGACCTTTACTAGCATGTAGGGTTGGAGGGTTCTCTTTATTGTCTTACCTCCTCTCCTTTCTCTCTTCTGTCGGGTGCTCCTTGCCTTGATTTGCTTTGTCTAGGCTCTGGTGGTCCTTGTTTGGAGATTTTTGTTAATGATTTTTTGGTGATGTGCTTCAGTGTGGCTTCATCTTGGGCACTGGGTGTGGTTGGTGGGTGGCTTGTGGTGGGGTTGTCTATGGTGAGTTGGCCTTTTTTAGGCCCTAACTGGCATGTTGGGTTGGATGGTGTTTTTTATAGTTTGTCTCTCTCTCCACTCTCTGTTGTTGGGTTTCTATCACTGTGCCTTGTTTGTGGGCTTCTATGGTTCATTTCTATTACCTTTGCTGGGGGGCTGGCTCTATGGTTGGATCTCTTTTAGCCTTTTGTGGGGCGTCTCTCATGCTTGGTCGTGCTTGCTGCTATGCCTTTCTTCTTAGTGCATTTTGTTGGGGAGCTCGGTCTCTAGCGGTGCCTCTCTTTTCCTTGTGAGCGATTCTTGCTTTCTCAGTGTCCCCCCTTGCTTCTTATCAAGGCTCTATGTATGTTCTATGTGAGCCTTCTGGATGGGCTGACGTTTCTCCTCTCTGGGTTGGTTCCTGTGTTCTTTATTTGGACTAGAGTTACTCGATTGTGTGGTTTAGTTGTGGTTTGGGGGATGGCCCCTGTTCTTTGGTTTGGCCTCTATTTATTTTGGGGTCAGTTTTTATGTTTTTTGCTACCTCTAATTCCTTTTGGAAACTCTTGATTGGCTTGGTGGCTTCTAGTGATGTTGTGGTGTTATGCCCCTTTAGGGATTTTGTGGTTCTATTGGTGCTTGGGTAGGGGTCATCTCGGTCTATGTTAGCTTGTTCTAGTTTTTCTTCGTTCACCCAGATTTTGGCCTTTTGTTGTTCTTTCTACAAGTTTTTGTTTGGGTGCACCCTTGTTGCATATTTTTGGTTTATAGTTGGGTGGCTCTTCTTGCTTGGTATGTACTCCCAACTGAATTTAAAGTTTCTTTTAGTTTTGGTGTCTTTGTTGTTCATGCTTCTTTTTTTGGTCCACCTAGTGCTCTTGTTGCTGGATTTTCTAGAGGTTGTTGTGAGTGCTTGTTCTATTGGAGTGTTTTCTTTTGGCTAGTTTTTGTAGATTACTCTTATTGAGGTAGATCTGGCTCCTTTTGAGGTGGAGTTGTTTGTTACAGGTCCAATGGAAAGTCCTCTTCTCCTTTGATTGTTCCTATGGAGGTGGAGCTAGCTCCTTTTGAGGAGGGGTTGGTATGAGTAGGAGTTGGGTTGCTTTGGTGGTTCAAGTTCTTGTATCTTCCTCTTCGATAGAGGGGGGCCCTGTCCTATGGAGGTGGAGTGTGGGTTGGTTTTTTAGATTGGTAGGAGTTGTAAGATGGTTGTTTTTTTTCACTACAACATGTTAGTTGTTTGTTTGGGGAGGCTCTCTCCATTGGCTCAACCTTGTTTTTCTCATTGTGTGGTTGAGAATTTGGTTGGGTTGTTTGTTTTTCCTTATAAGAAAGTGGAGGGGTTTTGTAGGAATGTTGTTGGTTTACAATATTCAATTGTTGGGTTGATTGTTTCCTGGATGAATCAAGCTATTTGCATGTTGGTTGAGGGTTGTTGTTGGAATGCTGATGTTTTGTAGTTTTTTGTTGATTTATTTAGGATAATTGTTGCTTGGATGAATTAGGCTATTAAGGGTTCAAGGTCCATGTTAAAACCTGGTTGTAAAGGGTGTAAGATCCATTCAAAACCTTTGTGAATCCTTTGTTGGGCTACTATTGGTTTATGGTTTATCTTTGTTGTAGCATGATTTGCTTGGATAGGATTTTAGGTCCCTTAAAAAATGGCTTGTAATGGGTTTTAGGTCCCATAAAAACCTCCTTTTCCTCATCAAAAACATTTTACACACATGTTCACAAGTTACAAGAGCAAATAAATAGCTAACACATGCAAAAGTCCACATAAAATGATAAAAAAAAATCATTCATTTTTATGTTGAATAAATACAAATAAATATGAACTTATTATTTAGGATAAAATTAACAAAAATCTTTGAGTTCCATGTAGATCTTTAACTATGAATAACAATGAATGTAATGATTGTTGTTTGCAACAAAAAAACCACATTATAACCCTACATAAAATAGGAAACAAATATTTTTGTGTTGACAAATGTATATATAGTATCCCTATGCAATGGTATCTATATTAATTTGAATGACTATTGCTTAATATTTCTTATGAAATAGTGTCTATAATGGTGAATGATGAATGCAATGGTGATTGCAACCTATATGAATGTAGATTTGTTTAAAATAAATTGATATTTTTTGAATTTCAGCTAGATAGCAATGATCAATCACATCTTAAATTTTTTCAACAATAATGATGTGTGGCTTACTTTCTTATGATTTTTTGAAAACTCTCCTTTCAATAATGAGTGGGTCTCACCTATGCTACTTGATGATAGATGGATGAAATGGATGGATCATGTCATTCTAATGTTTTCTTATCCATAACAATTGGTATAATTTATATAGAGGTTATCTTTCACCCATATAAATTTGGACCATGAGTAAGATAGAAACAAGATCTTTCATTAATTATTTCAATACACACTATTACACAAATCATGTAAGGATATTTGATACATGAAACATGCAAGTAATAAAATTTTAATATTATACTATTATTAAGACTCCAAGGGCTTGAAGATTTATAGGGAACTAAAATTATTCAAAAGATCAAAGATATTTACAAAGAACAAGAGCTCACATATATAATCAAATTGAACAATAACATAATTTGGGCACAAAAAAAATCAATCTAAGTGATAACTTCATGTGTTAATCTATGAAGATGCTTGATCTAGGCTAGTGAGGCAAGTGACTCTATAAATAGTAGTATGTTGATCTCATTAATTCACAAAGCCTTCTGTGTTTGCAAAAGATCTAGACCTAAGAAGGGATCTGCAAGTACTTTTCCAACAAATTCTATGGTATAATGGAGAATGAAAGGATGAAAAAGATATTTGAAAATCTTGGGATGAACAAATAAAATAAGAAAACTTACGATAAATTGATACATTCCAAAAAAGGAAGATATGTCAATATAAGGAAAGAATTGGTTCCTCTTGTAAAATACTTCTTCAAAGGATTTTAAGGGGAACTAACATAAAAAATAAAACAAATAGAAAACAATATATCTTATACACAATGGTTAGAATATGTGAATCTCTTCTATGTGGAAGATATCGAACAAGGTATAAAGGACCTATCAAAGGCTAAAGAAAGTTATAGATAGGTTGCAATTTGAATTTTTAAAGTTGGGGGTAGAGACCCTTGAACCACACATAAAAACCATTTTCAACACCCAATATAGATTCTTAGCAAAGTGGATAAATTGTTTTGTTATTATAAATGTAGAGGTATTAATATTTTTTCTAATTATCATAGTATTATGGTCAAATTCTCTTCTAGGAAATTTTTTTAGGACCATGATAGAGAAAAAAACTATTATTTTGAAGGAAAAGAGTAAAAGGGTAGGTAGGATTTATGTCGATACACTCCACTATTGATCACTACATCACCCTTAGGCATGTAATTGAAAATATGGGACATTGAAGGGCAAGATGCTTTCTATTAGTTTTTTTTATTTTTATAAATATTTTGACATGATGCCTAATGGCCCGGCTATAGTCATTAAAATACCAATCATTTAATTCATCAATCTAATGGTGTCTATAGCTATTTGTGGAAAGGTAATGTGGGGGGTTTTCTTTTTATTTTCTTGGATAGTTCACTTTGTTGGTTCTTTAATCTATTGTTTTGAAATAATAAAATACAATACCACACCATTGCATAATCAAAATGACAAACTAATTCACACTATGCAGAATTGAAATATTTAAACAAATCATAATTTGTAGAATTAAAAGGGTTAAAATAATCACACTACTAATCTTTCATGCAAGCAACATAAAGAAGAACGGTTTATATGAAATAGATTTTTTTAATTTTCTTTGTAATTATGGAATGGTCTATAGACTTCCATAGAATGAATGAATAAAATTAAAACATATATTGCAGAAAATGAATAACAAAACTATAGATCTAAAATATTGACAATAATGTCATTTCAATTACTCAAATGCAACAAATTCACTGATCAAAATAATCAATGAAAAGGAAAATTAACTAAGAATCACCTTTGTTTGGGCGAGTGGGCCTGACTCTCCTTTTGGAGGGATATGGACCCAAAAAGGGGGCGAATTATAGAGGAGATGGATTTTCTTCTTTTCTTTTCTTACTGCAAAAATAGAAACTAAATTCAAAAGACAACCACCCTTCTTATATAAATTTGGTCTTTTATTCTTAAAGTTATGGTCTAGGAAAAAGACTAGTTAGTTATACCATCAGTCCTAACTGAAGACTAAAATAATAAGAGTGCATTTATTTTGATAGAGAGAGAACTTGTCAAAACAAATCAAAAAACATTTCTTCTCTAGGTCAATTGGTATGTGGGACTAAGAGTTCCTTGTATTGGTTTCCAAACTAATTGGGAGTCATCCAATTAGGCAACAATTGGAAAAATGACACTCCAAAGTAATTATAATTGAGTTGGTGAAAGTAATTTATCCATCAAGGCTTTATTGGAGAGGTGGGAGTTTGAAACTTAGTCCGAAGTTGATTGTAATCAAGTCCTTAACTCTAGAGAGGTCAGGAAGTTCGACCATGAGTCTTGCAATTGTTAGCCACAAAAATATGTGAATTTATGCAAGAAAATAGAAACACTCATCATCCAAAGAAACATACCATGTGAAAGAAAACATTACTAATTAGATGGTTTTTTTAGTCCTTGCATTAGCTAAAAATGGGTTTATCAAAGCATCAAACATACCAAGTGTTCTAAAATATGTCTTAAACTAGAAATTAAAATAGCATAATTATTCCCTCCTCATTTCCCCCTTTTTTGGAATCAAACCATGTCCTCATGGCTAAAACTTGGTTGCCACATTGTTGGCTTTGTGTCCTCTTTCTAACCATATTGAACAATGCTTTTTTTATGTGTTTTATTCCTCAAATTTTCTTCTAGCATTTTCATGTCTATGAGTCCAAGTGATTATGCCAATCCACCTTGTCATCATATTTTGTGCTATTTTATTTGGAGATATCACAAGTGGTGAAGGAATTATGATGAGTGGTGAGCAAAACTTCATACCTATGCTATCTTGCTTTTGTTCTTGAATTAAAATTACATGTTTTCTTTCCCTAGCCATACTCCATCTCAGGTTGACTAGTGAAATTGGTTCACGATGGCATAGGGGGTCTATTATGGTAACCCATATTGCGTTGTAGTTATTGGTTATTGTTGGTGAAATGGTGCTTTCATGATTCTGGAAAGTCGCAATGCTAGAGAGGAGATTTTAGATATACTAAGTAGTAATTTGGGGCTGGTAGACTAAAGATTTGAAATCTTTAACGAAGTGGCTTATTTTAGGATATACATCTCTCATAGGTATGCCTAGGGATTTCTAGGCTATTTGGTATTCATCCATACTCTTCCCCCATTCTTCAACTTGGTTGCATAGTAGGGAACAAATCCACAAAATTGTAGCTCACCCACATAGATATTAAGCACGGAAATATCATGATGGCCTAGGAGGAACCCATGTTGGAAAAATTCACACATATGATCCCTGACCTCTAGAGTGCTCCAAAAATAAATTTTCATAATTTTTAAAGTCTATGGGAATTTTAGATGAAATTTGCATTACCTTCTATTTTAAAAATTATTCTTAGATGAACAAGGTGTACTCCAAGGAAATAGCTAGTATGTTCAAACATGTAATATGGATTTGCTGAGCTTCAATGAGGTTGATGTTGATATTCATAGTTTTATGTAGTGTTTATAACTCAAATTTCACAATAAGTATGGTATGATTCCCATAGAACAACTTTTAGCGAGTGAAGTTAATGGTAGTTCTCCATGTCATATTATAGGCTTAGACAACTCTAGATAAATCGTCTTTCCAGTTAGTCCTTTGTTGGAAAATGCTTTGGTCAAAATGGATTCCAATTCCCTATTTTGTAACTTCAACTTATCCATTGGGTTTTGGATTGTAGGGAAAGGATTTCTTGTGAGTGACTTGGTACCAATGCATAAAAGATTTGATCATTACAAACATGAATTGTGGTCCTTAGTTTGAAACTAGAATCTTGGGCACCCTAAACCTTGTAGGATATGCTTTTATAGGAATTATACTAATTTTTCTTCTCGTTCTCCTAGTAATTCTTTTGCTTTAACCCACTTTTTGCTATAATCTATGTAGACAATAATATAATGATTCCTTTTTGAAGGGGCATCAATTGGTCACACAAAACTTATTCCCCATTTTTAAAAGGATTTGACAAGGTAGGTCTCCCCATCTATTAGAATTGATCATAATGTTTGATGTACCATTTGCTATCTCTGCTCATGGTTTGACAGTAGTAACTACACTAAGGATTTTGTGCCCAGTCCATAGTGTTGAAAAGTTTCCACCTAAGGGTTCATCATGGTAGGATCTGAAAATGTCATATACATATATTTTGTACACACATTTTCTTAGTACATGATCAAGACATAATTTAAACAATATTATATTTAACCTTTTAGATCTAGAGCTCTCTCTGATTATTATTTTTTACTTGGTTAACATTAAATTGAGGACACTTCTCTGTGGAAAGGTAATTGGCCAGATCAATGAACTAAGGTGACTAGATAGATATGGAAATCAAATTTTATTAGGGAAAGCATCATCCACCAGTTCATACTTTCCTTGCAAAGGAAATCTAGATAAAAATCAACAACATTATCTTTTCCTGATTTATCTATGATGGTAATGTCAAATTCTTGCAACAATAGTAACTAGTGAGTAATTCTACCTAAAACTATTGATTTGTTCATTAATTACCTGATAATGGCATGGTCAGTGTGAACAAATACTTTGTATCCAATAACATAATGGTGAAATTTGTTAATCACATGGACTAATCAAGAATTGCTTCTATGTAGTGGTATAATTTTTCTCTACTAGACTTAATTTTTCAACTGATATAGTAGATAACATAGATGATTTTAGACTCACTTTTCTAACCCAGGAGAGATCCTATGGCCTAATTAGATGCATATGTTGTTGGAATATGGCTTGGGGATATTTTTGATGGCTTCTAGTGTTGTCATTGATGGCAACTGAAGTCATTATCTTAGTCTGCATATCAAGATCTACTTATACCGGTAGGAAATGTAGAAGACAATGTGCTACCGACAGAAAGCATGAAGAACATGGTATCCACTCAATTAGTCAATTTGTATGCTTCATCGGATCATAATTTTGTGTTGTGGATCCCCAAGAAAGTTTCTTAAGCATGCATGTTACCTTATTGGTAAGTTTTGTGGTGTTGTAGCAATCGGTGTACGAGTTAGGAGATTTGGTAGAATGATTTTCTATTTATTTGCTCATTGTGGTTGACTCAATGAATGTAGTGTGTCATGGATGTATAAGGAGTAGTTTAATTGTTTCTAAGATTGATAATATTGTTTTGGGTCCTAGCTATGTCTTAGTCAACTTGTGTGGGTGCGCATTAAAGATTTCTCATGATTTGAGCCAATTGTTGGAGATTATTTCATGTTTTGTTGAAGCCGACTTAAGTGATTAAAATCTTTGCTAGTGGTTATATATATGAGATCGGTAATTCATTTTGAAGTAAGAATGAAGTGGTGAAAAGGTATGAATGTGTGAAAAGAGAAGAACAGATGTATGAGTGAACATCAAAAGATTAGTTGAGTAAATTTTGCTTGAGCAGAAGAAGATTATTGTGAAATAAGGAAGAGCATAGCAGAGTGAGTTGTAGGATCAGACAAAAGGTTCAAAATCTATTTTATGTGCTTCACCAGAACTGAATCCAAGCATTTGTATATGTTATCTTCTCAATTCAATTTTTGTTGTAATCACAAACATTTTGTAAGGCAGTGAGCCTTCCTTATTTCGAGCAGTGTGCCTGAATGCAAATGCATTCCCTTTTATTCATACTTTTAACAGAGTATAAATTATGGATTAATCCCCACTGTGGCTTTTCCCCTAACAGGATTTCCACGTAAAAATATTGATGTTATGGTGTTTTGATCATCTAGTTCATGTGCTTGCATCTTTTTTTTTGTTTATGTGTTGAAAATGGTTTAAGATCTTAATTGAAAGTCTAATTTGTTGAACATTGATTCACCCCCCTCTCAGTTTTCCTTGAGTCCAACAATTGGTATTAAAGCACAAGTCCTCTGTAGAATTTTAACAACTTGAGGTGGATATTTGAATACAATGGACTTTGGTGGTCTTCAACAACAACTTATGGTGGCACTTGATGATCTTGATTAGTCTAAAGAAGAATTCATGGAATTAAAAGAAAATATTGTGGATGCTGAGAAATTAATTCAATCAGTGAAGGATAACATCAATGAGTCAAGATAAAAGAGGAAGGAACTTTGTGATCAGCTGAAGTAGAAAGAAAATAAAAACTTGGAAGATGTTCGCCTGAATTAGACCCTAAAAGAGATAACTAGAGAATGTGAAAAACTTGCTAGAAATAATGCTACTCTGAAGCTTGAGATGGAATTTTTGGCAATAAAGCTAACTAAGGAGATTGAAGAAAGGAAGAAGAATGAGGAGAATCTAGCCCAATCCTTAAAATAAAAATATGAAGAATGCAACAAAGTAAATAATGGATTCATTCAGCTAGAGATTGAATTGCAACAATCCAGAAACAATGAACAAGAACTTGAAAGACAGATAGTTATTCTCAATGATGAACTCACTATTGCAAATGCATACAAGGAGAAGTTTAGGATCAGTTCTGCTAAGCTTGATGAGTAGAATAAAGGACAAAAGGATGCAAATGATAAGCCAGGTCTTGGATATGAGAAGGAAGAAAGCTCTAGATCTGAACATAAGGATTCTAGAAAAATAAATCAAATGAACAAAGGCAGAAGGTATCTAGTAAGACAACCCAATGCTTATAAGTTTAATGGTTACTACTTTGCTTGTAATAAATTTGGTCATATTGCTTCTCAATGTAGAAGTAAAATAAATTCAAGTGATCCATCATTTCCCAGTCAGTGTTTTAATTACAAAAAGCTTGGTCACAAATCTATTGAATGTAGAAGTATGTATGTTAGTTTAAGAAATGTTAAATGCTCTACTTGTGGAAGATTTGGGCATGTTGCTAATCAATGCAGATCAGGATGAAATTAGTGGAATGAGTGGTCTAGATAGAGAAATATGGTGTGTTATAGTTGCAATAGATTTGGTCACATTGCAAGATTCTGCAAGAACATAAATATGGATATAAGAGGTCTAGTATACAGAGGAAGAATTTTGCAAAAATATGAAAAAAGGAAAAGGAAAAGTGATTGTGGAAGAGATAATAGATCATATGAAGAAAACATGGGTAAAGAAGAGTGGATCTGATGAAGGAAATAAGCCCATACCAAAAGCAACCTCATTCCTCTGGAAATTGATCTTAACCCATTGGCCAAGGGGGAGTTTTTCAAGGAAAATCCTTTGGCCCCCTGTCAGTAGTTGAAACCGAAATGCAAAAAATTGTTAGTAGCTGTGATAAAAGTTTGAAAATGCATCAATGATCACTTATGCAGGAACATGAGAAGTAGAAGGTCCACAGACAATTTTTTCTTTTGCTATTTGAGAAAATAGAGTTACCAAAACTCCTAGGGAAAAGTATTTAATGTAGCTAAAAAGGTTAGGTATGTGAAAACATAAAAGGGTATTTGGAACCCTCATTTGTCACCTTGCATTGAAGAAGAATAGAAGGAGAGCCTCTACAACAAAATCTCAAAGGAGTAAAGCAAATTCGGCGGTGAATTCTTCAGGTATTTTAGTTGCTTGTAGAATTTCAAAATTTTGTGCTTGGTAGAAAACCTTGTTCAGTACGGAAAGTAAAATGAAGCAAATCAAAGGAACAATGAATTTGGATGAATATAGTAGTAGGAAGATCAAGGATGTAATAAATTTGTTTCCATCTAGTGAATTGAAGTGGCTTGAAGGTGTGAAACATAAGAATTTGGACATCTGGAATGAGTTTCCTTATTTCATTAATGCGGAAGTGGTCAGGTTTATCTTGAAAAGATTGGATGATGATATCCTTACTCTAGATAAACCCTATCAAATTTCAAAAGAGGTGATTAGAAATCTAATAGGATTATGCAATATTGGAGATGTTTCAAAAAAGAAGTTGATTCAAAATCAAGTGGTCGAAACCCTAACTGGAGTAAAAGGAAATCAAAGAGCTCTATTAATTTCAACAATCCAAGATCCAATAATGAGATACATTGCACACAAAATTTCATATAAAATTTTCTTCAGAAACAAGGAAGGATCAACCTCGACAAGCATAGTTTACATTTCACACAAAATGATAATGGAAGATGAAGTGGATTTTTGAAGGATCAATTGATGGAAAATGTGCAATTGACAAAGGATGTGAATTACCCCTTCAAGTTTGGTACCCTAGTTATATGCATTATGGTGTATTTTTTGAATTGCTTGCCTCAAAATGATAATGTGCTATGGAAGGAAAATGAACCTATTTGTAAGAAAAAAATTAAACATTTCAATACTCTAAAAATTGTGAGCAAGTTCATGAAAATTTCTTTAGATGGGAAAGTTTGGAATAGTTGGCATCTCTCTTTTGGTAAGAGTAGTTGAAGTTGGGTCCTCTTCCGATAAGGTGGAGAAGAAGTAGAAAATGGCTCGAGAGTTTGTTGATGACATTCCTCCAACACACAAATCTCCAAGAATTGAAGAAAAAGGCAAAGAGCAAGTAATTGTGGATATACCAGATGAAGTTTTGATGATTGCACTCCAAGAGATGAACTAGAATCAGTTGAATCGGATGTGATGATAGCAAAAGAAAGCAATGAAGAAGGTTCTTTGTTCAAAACCAAGATACTACAAATTTTTCAGGAGGAAGATGGAATGCAAAAGATTGTTGACATATGGTTAAATGGACCATCATATGAACATGACTTCATTGAGGACACTCTAGGAAGATACTTTGTGCATAACATTGAATTGGAAATTTTGCATAATGTACTTCCAGAAGAATTGATTGAATGTATCAGGGAGGCTATGGCCTCTATGCCTCAGAATAGGAAAGAGGAAGAAGTAATTCTACATCTAAAGGATCAGTTTAGGCTATCTCTTGCCAAACTAAAAAAAAATGAATACATTAAGGAAATTCATTGACTCAACAAATAAGGTCTACAATTATTGTCTTCGGTGGCCTCATGTGGTTGGTAAATACAAGGACAAGTTGGAGCAAATTGAGAGTGAGTTGATCAAAATTGGTCAGGATTACAATATGTTTTGGGACTAGGATGGAGCAATCAAGAAAAAGATTCATGAGTTGCAGGTTGAGCATGCAAAGGCTCACTTTTCTAGAAACACTCTTATGGACACTTTCTGGAAAGTGAAGGATCTAACTGAATGTGGATTGGAGCAGCAAATTGAGATTTTGAAGAAAGGAGAGAAGTTGGAAGAAGTAATTACAATTCCATAATCCCATATTCAGATCATCAATCGAACATCAGAAAATGACAGTTTGATAATAATAATTTGGATTGCAGTAGATGCTTGGAAGAAATTTCTTCTAGAGATAAAGGATAAGTATAAAATAATTTTTTGATTTGTGCAGCAGTTATAATTTCTCAAATTTTGATCAATTTTTGCATCAATAAAGGGTGAGAGAGTGCAATGCAAATTTTAGCGAAAGGAGAGTAAGTGGTAAAGTTTTTTTATTGATGTCAAAGGGGGAGGAAAGTAGTGAAAAATTTCTTGACATTTTGAGGAGGAGCAGTGTTTTGTTGTGTTTTGAAATTTTGAGTTTTGGTTCTGACACTTAGTCATTTTTCACTAAGTGTTGCCATCAATTCCAAAGGGGGAGATTGTTGGCATATGGCTTGGGGAGATTGTTTATGGCTTCTAGTGTTTTCATTGATGGAAACTGAATTCATTATCTTGGTTTGCAGATCAGGATCTACTTATATTGACAAGAAATATAGAAGACAGTGTGTTACCGACAAAAAGCATGAAGAATAGGGTATCCGGTCAGTTAGTCGATCTATATGCTTCACTGGATCATCATTTTGTGTTTTGGATCCCCAGGAAAGTTTGTTAAGCATGTATGTTACCTTATTGGTAAGTTTTTTGGTGTTGTAGCAATCAGTGTATGAGTTAGGAGATTTAGTAGAATGAATTTCTATTTATTTGCTCATTATGGCCGACTCAATGAATGTAGCGTGTTGTGGATGTATAAGGAGTAGTTGTTTAATTTTTTCTAAGATTGAGAATATTTTTTTGAGTCCTAGCTATGTCTTATCCAACTTGTGTGGGTGTGCATTAAAGATTGCTCATGATTTGTGCCGACTGTTGGAGATTATTTCATTTTTTGTTGAAGCCGACTTAAGTGATTAAAATCTTTGCTAGCAGATATATATATGACATTGGTAATTAATTTTGAAGAAAGAATGAAGTGGTGAAAAGGTATGAATGTGTGAAAAGAGTAGAATAGATGTATGAGTGAACATCAGAAGATCAGTTGAGTAAATTTTGTTTGAGCAAAAGAAGATTATTGTGAATTAAGGCAGAGCAGAGTAGAGCGAGTTGCAAGATCAGACAAAAGGTTCAAAATATATTTTATGTGCTTCATTGGAACTAAATACAAGAATTTGTAGATGCTATCTTCTCAGTTCAATTTTTTTTTGTAATCACAAACATTTTGTAAGGCAGTGAGCCTTCCTTATTTCAAGCAGTGAGCTCTAGGCAGTGTGCCTGAATGCAAGTGCATTCCCTTTTATTCATACTTTTAATAGAGTATAAATTGTGGATTAATCTCCATCGTGGTTTTTCCCCTAACAGGGTTTCCACGTAAAAATATTGGTGTTATGGTATTTTTATCATCTTGTTCATGTGCTTGCATCTTTATTTTTGTTTATGTGTTGAAAATAGTTTAAGATCTTAATTGAAAGTCTAATTTGTTGAACACTGATTCACCCCCCTCTCAGTGTTCCTTGAGTCCAGCATATGTATGACCTAATCAAATCCTTTTTATGGATTCAAAGGATTTTTGACACTCATTTTCTTAATTAAATTCATACTCTTTTTTTAGTAATGTAAAAAATGGGTTCGCTATCCTACTAAATCCCTTAATGAATCATCTGCAATATCCAACATTCCTAAGAAGCTTCATACTTCTATTTGAGATCATGGCGAAGGAATTTGTTGGATGACCTCAATTTTTTTAGGGTCTACTTTGATTCCTTCCTTAGAGATATGGTGTCCAAGGAAAATTTCCCCAGTCATCATAAGGAGGCATTTTTCATGGTTTGAGGAATTCAATGATCTTCACATTGTTCTAAGAATTGTTTTTTGTTGTTTAAATATTCATTGAATGTTTTACCATGAACTATGAAATCATCCATATAGACCTCAACACAGGTGGTGGTTAGATTTGCAAAAATTGCTAGGACTGCTCTTTGGAAAGTGGTTGAGGCATTCCATAATCCAAAAGGTAGAACCTTATAGAAAAATGTTCCCTGAGGACAAGTAAAAGTGGCATTGTCTTGATCTTTTGTGGCTTCTTGGATCTAGTTATATCCACTAAATTTATCTAGAAAAGAAAAATAATTGTTTCAAGGTTGTCCAATACCTGGTCTCTAAATAGAAGTATAAAATAATCCTTTTAGTTTTTTGTTCATTTTTTGTATTTTATTCATACTAGCCATTTTATGTTCTTCTTTAGGACTTTGGATAAGGGAGAAACCCATTGATTGTTAGATATGGGGTAGATCAATCCCACTTGTTACATTTTTTTCTATTTCTTCCTTTACTATTTGTTAGGGTTAGAAATGGCAGATATCTAACAATTAAATGCAGATTTAATTAATAAACAGAGAAACTAAAATGCACACAGAATAAACTATAACATAGAGAATTTAACGTGGTTCACCTAATCTAGGCTACATCCACCAAACCACAGCCATCCAATACTTTTATTATCCAGTGCAAAACTTATTACAATCTTGCAAATACTCATTTTTTTCATCATACTGTAACACCCATCCGAACCCCTTTTAATCAAGCTTAGAAGCTTCCAGATTTTGGGTTCTACAAAATTGGATTTTTCTTTTTTTCGTTGATTTTTCCCTTTTTCGGTGATGATGCGAAAAAGTAGGAAGAAATTTTTTCTTGGGGGTTGCCGCCCCCAAACCCCCGCTCAGCCCCAAACCCTGGCAAGGATACATGTTGGGGTGTACAGTATAGCATGATCAGTCACCACATACCAACAATCTCCCACTTGGAGACTAATAAGCTCCACACCATCACAACCTCCCACTTGGAGATTGAACCTGGACGACACTGCTGCACTTACAACTCCCACTGGAAAGAAGTACCTTGGACCCTCCTACTCTGTTATACCTAAATTCAACCTTGAAGGCCAACTGAAGCTAAAGAGGAGCTCAGCTTCTCCCTTATCACTGCCTTCATAAACATATATGTTGGATTGACATCTGTATGTATCTTGTCCATCTTGACCTGTCCATCCTCCAACACCGACCGAATGAAATGATATCTCAATTGTATGTGTTTTGTTTTAGAATGTAAGGCATAATTCTTTGCAAGATGTATAGCACTCTAGTTGTCTGTAAACAAGTAATTTCTAACCTATTTTTTTCCCAACTCATCCATGAAAATTTGCAGCCATATCATCTCCTTTGTCGCCTTTGTTGTAACAACATACTCTGCCTCTGTGGTGGATAAAGCAACCACCTTTTGCAATTGAGAAATATAACTTACTGTTGTCCCACCAACTATGAATACATAACTTGTGGTACTCTGCCTGGTATCTATATCCCCTACCAAATCTGAGTCAACATATCATTTTAAATCAGTATTAGAGCCCCCAAAACATAAACATTTATTGGATGAACCTCTCAAATACCTAAGAATCCATTTTATCGCATTCTAATGCTCAACTCCAAGATGACTCAAATACCTGCTAACAACTCTTACGACATGTGCAATATCCAATCTCATGCATACCATGGCATACATTAAACTTCCTATAGATGAAGCATATGGTACCTTGGACATTTTTTCTTCCGCCTCCTATGTCTTTGGACACATCTCTTTAGTCAATTTAACATGACTAGGAAAAAGTGTGCTGACAGCTTTTGCATTCTCCATATGAAATCCTTGCAACACCTTTTCAACATAATTAGCCTGAGATAAAAAACAATTTTTTGTTTTTCCCATCTCTACAAATTTTCATACCAAAGATTTGTTTTGCTGCCCCCAAATCCTTCATAGCAAAAGATTTTGCTAACTGTTGTTTTAGCTCACTTATGTGATCCATGTTAGACCCAGCTACATGCATGCCATCAACATATAAACATAAAATAATGTAGTTGTCATTATCCAACCTCTTAAAATAAACACAATGGTCAGAATTACACCTTTTGTAGCCTTGCTCAGCCATAAAACTATCAAATTTCAAATACCATTGTCGAGGTGCTTGCTTCAAGCCATATATTTTTTTCTTCAATCTTCACACTAGTTTCTCCTTACCTTTAACCTCAAATCCTTGTGGTTGTTCCATATATATTTTCTCTTCCAAATCACCATGGAGAAAGGTTATTTTAACATCAAGCTGTTCTAAATGCAAATCTTCAGCAGCCACAATACGAATAGAACTCATTTTAACAACTAGAGAAAAAATCTCATCAAAATCAATACCCTTTTTCTGTGCAAATCCCTGTACAACTAATCTGGCTTTAAATATTTTCTTACCTCCATCCTCCTCTTTCAGCCTATAAACCCATTTTTTTGGTAAAACCTTTTTACCTGCAGGCAGCTTGCATAATTCCCAAGTCTAATTTTTTAGCAAGGAGTCCATTTATTCTTCCATTCCATGCTCCCAATGAACCTTGGTATCCACCTGCATAGCTTCATCATAACATTCTCGTTCACCAATATTAGTTAACAAAATAGTATACAAAGAGGGAGATAATCTTTCTAGAGGTCTACTTATCCTTGAAGATTGTCTAACAGGAGTTTGTGGTATTTGTTGTTGTTGTTGCCCAACATGAGGAATCACTAAAACATCATTGTTTGGAATATCATCCAACACTACATAATCATTTTCTTTCTTCTCATTCTACAACAATAGATCTTTGTACAACACTTTCTCATTGAATATGACATCCTTACTTCTCACAATTTTCTGATTTTCAAAATCCTAAAACCTATAACCAAATTCATCAATGCCATATTTAACAAATATACATTTTTTTGATTTTGCATCAAACTTGGTTCTATTTTCAGAATCTACATGTGTAAATGCTTCACAACCAAAGGTTTTAAGAAAAGAATAACTCACCTTCTTACCTTTCCATGCTTCCTCTGGAATACCACAACCCAAAGGATTAGAGGGACCTCTATTAATTAAATAAACAACAGTGTTTATAGTCTCTGCCCACATTTTTAAAGGCAGCTTAGCATGCAATCTCATAGTCTATGCACACTCCATTATTGTTCTATTCATGCACTCAGCCACTCCATTTTCCTATGGAGTCCTTGGAACCATTTTCTGCCTACGAATACCATTAGAGGAACAATAATCTTAAAACTCTTTGCTGCAATACTCAACACCATTATCAAATCTGAGACATTTTATCTTTTTACTCATCTCATTCTCAACCAAGCTTCTCCATTTTTTAAAAGTTTCAAATACATCAGATTTCTTCCTAAGGAAATAAATCCATACCTTCCTAGTTGCATCATCAATGAATGTAACATAATACAGAGAGCCACCAAGAGAAGATACTTAAGCTGGTCCCCATACATCCGTATGCACAAGCTCCAATTTCTCTTCTTTCTTTTGCTTCCCATCCTTGAGAAAGCTTACTCTCTTTTGTTTTCCATACACACAACTTTCACAGAAATCCATATTAACACATTTTAGACCTAGTAAAACATTATTTGAATGAAGTAATTTCATACCTTTTGCACTCATATGCCCAAGTATATTATGCCATAGTGTTGATTCAGAGTCCACATCAACTGTATGGTCTTCTACCTGTTGAACTATAGCAACTGTTCCTAAACATTGACCTTTTTTCGTAACAATTAAAGTAAAAGAAACAGTATGACCTGTACAAAGATATAAGGTGCCTACTTTCACACCTTTTTCTACCACTAAGGAACCCTTTTTGACTTTCCAATTTTTATCACTAAATGTAACAACACAACCTTCATCATCTAGTTGCCCTACTGAAATTAAATTTTTGCTTAACTTTGGAACATGCCTTACCTCACGTAGTAGCCAATGATTCCCATTTTGCAACTTAATCTTGATTCTTCCCTTTCCAACAATTTGACAGGGTTCGTTATCTCCTAAATAAACCAGCCCAAAATCCCCTTAGACATAATCAAGAAAATAACTTCTATGGGGGGTAGCATGAAATGAAGCCCTTGAATCTAACACCTAAGAATCATCAGCATTATCAAGGGAAAGAATCAAAGCATCCTCATCAAATTTATTACTTACCACATTTTCCTCTTTACTTCCTTCCTTTTTGTCTCCGTCTTTATTTTTTCTAGAGCAACAATCTTTCTTTAAATGACCCGGCTTACCATAGTACTAACAATCCCTCTTGTCTCTAGATTGGGACCTTTTATCCTTTGATTTTCCTTGTGACTTCCCACGATTTCCAAAAATTTTTCCTCTCCTTTGTTCTACCTCTGCTTTATGCATTCAAAACACTGCTTGATGTGGATTTTCCACTTGAGTTTTTCCTACAAATTTCCTCGCTCAAAATAACACCAACAACATCATCAAATTTCAATGTATTTGAACTAGAAACATAATTGCTAACAACGATTACCCAGATATGTTAGCTTTCAGGCAAAGAACACAAAATCAAAAAAGCCCTAACTTCTTCATCAAAGTTTACTTTTATAGAAATTAATTTACTGGTGACCGTATTAAACTCATTCAAATGATCAGTAACTGACCCACCTTCTACCATTTTCATATTAAATAAATGTTTTATAAGAAATATCTTATTCGAAGCGGAAGGATTTTTATATAACTTCGTCAGGGTTTCCATCAACTCTTTAGTTGTCTTTTCTATTGTAATATTGAATTCCATTGATTGTTCCAGGCATAAATGAATACTACCAAGAGCCTTTCTATCCAAAATATACCAATCCTCATTAGACATTGTTGCGGGTTTCTTGGTTTTTCCTTCCAATGGCCACCATAAATCCTTCTGATAGAGATAGTCCTCCATCTGCATCTTCCATAACTGATAGTTCTATCCATTAAACTTTTCAACCTTCTTACCCTCGTCTGCCATTGCTCCCACTCAATCGTGAGACTTCCACTTAGCTGTGAGACCTTCACACAGACGATAATCGAAACACAACTTGCTTTGATATCACTTGTTAGGGTTAGAAATGGAAGATATCTAACAATTAAATGTAGATTTAATTAATAAACAGAGAAACTAAAATGCACACAAAATAAATTATAACACAGAGAATTTAACGCGGTTCACCCAATCTGGGCTACATCCACCAAACCGTAGCCATCCAATACTTTTATTATCCAGTGCAAAACTTATTACTATCTTGCGAATAATTGCATTTTTCATCATACTGTAACACCCATCCGAACACCTTTTTATCAAGCTTAGAAGCTTCCAAATTTTAGGTGCTACAAAATCAAAATTTTCTTTTTTTCGTTGATTTTTCCCTTTTTCGGTGATGACGCAAAAAAGTAGGAAGAAAATTTTTCTCGGGGGCGATCCCCGAGCCCCCGTCCAGCCCCAGACCTTGGCAAGGATACATGTCGGGGTGTATAGTATACCATGGGCTATACAGTATAGCATGATCAACCGCCACATACCAACACTATTTCTCTTAGTGTTGGGTTAATCCATTATTGGGGTTGTCTTATTGGTCAAATATACTCAATATAGATATGATGTTTACAAATGTTTGGATGAATTTATATCTTTGTATTACCATGCAAAATAATGTGTATTCCCTAGCAATAAATATTTTAGACGTGTCTCTTCTTTATTTGTTAGTCTACAATTGTTTATGAGAAGTTGTTTGTTGGTCTGAACAATGATTTTCTTAGTGTCATTTTGTATGTTGTGAATATCTCCAAATAGTGTATTCAGTGAAAAATCAAGTGGAAGAAGTTGGTTCAAGTTATTTAGATGCTAGAAAATTTTTTGAGGAAAGGTTTTCTTTATTAATGAACAATTGGAAATCCTAAATGTCTTTTGAAATTCTTTGTAGGGGTCTGGATGCATTTGGTAACATATCATGGAAAAGAATTATTTCATCACTCTCTTGTTTTGGAAATTATTCTAGATATTTTGTAATGGTGACCATGGCCAAAGTAGACACAATCTCATCATGAGATTGTTATATCTTCTTTCTATAAGTTGTTATCTTTTTGGAAAGAAGGCTTGGAAAATGGAAAAAGGGATAGTTATTTTTGTCTTATTCTAGCAAAAAGTCATACTACTTGATCTACAATTGATGAGTGCAATAGTTGTATCCAACCAAGGATGGCCTAAAATGATTGGATATCTAGATTTTTTTATTTTTACTTTGAAGGATAAGGAAATAAATGAGATATTCCCAATTTTCTATTATAACAATGACATCTTCTATAATCCCTTATGGCTTGGTTATAGATTCATTAGCCAATTGTAAAATAGTAGTTGTAGGTTGAATGTTGGTCATAAATAGTTTTTTTGTGGTTTCAAGAGTAATGATATTGATGGAAGCTCCTAAATTAGTCAACACATTAGATAGTCAATCACCATACTTTTGTGGAATCAATTTCCCTAATAAAACATTAGAGTTTTCCTCCTACTTGGATGGCGGTAGGTAATTTCTTCTTTCTTCCAAGAGTTTTTATAAACAAAGTATTGATAGCTTGATTGATTTAGGGGATATCTTTAATAGCCTACAATAAAGGAATTTGAATATTAATTTTCTTAAGTTCTTTGACCAACTATGAAATTTGTAGGAGATTATGAAATTTTCTAGATTTCTTCAAAGCAATGGGTTTCTATTGTAAACGCAAAGGAATCATGTTAGGGTTGTGAGAAATTTTAGGTTTTTTTCTCCATAGCTTTATTTGTGTCATATTTATCATTTGGCACGGGAGTTGTAGATGGTCTATTGTTAATGGGTTTTAGTGGAATTTTCCTTATCCTAAAGTGAATGTCATTCAACTTGATCATGCTTAAGTTGGTAATATTTTGATCCAAATTATATGTGGGTTGTTAAGTTTGATTATTTTTGGGATTTGGAATAGGTTGAGATAGTAGTTTTGGTTGGTTAACTTGCTCACTAGGATTGGGAGGTGGATGTTGTGTGGGGCTAGGTAAAAGTGCTTGAGTTTGGTTACCATAATGTCACTATCCTTGATTAATTTGAGGAGCCCAAGATTGTTGATACTAATTTGGGTTTGGCCATTAGAGAGGTAAGCAAGATGGATTAAACCATTAAGAAGGCCCCAAAGGTGTTCACCATGGTGGAATTTGTGGTAGAGGAAATGTTAAAGGGGGATTCCTCCAAGGTCTAGTTCATGGGTTAGGTACCCAATTTGAAGTGGGTCTATGTGGAAATTATCTTGAATATGAGTTGAAACCTTTGTTAGGTTATCTTTGACCAATATAGTTGAGTTCTTCAATCTGTGGGGTCCTTCTTAGATGGTTTTGATTTGATAAGAAAACTACACTCATTTTTAAAGTGATTTTTCTCATAAATCCCGCATAACTCAGGTTGATTTAGGGGGCATTCTCTAAGAAGATGTTTCTCCCTACATTGAGGGTAGTAGATAGCTAAGGGTTTGGTAGTTTTCTTAATTTCTTCAACACCATCCAATGTAGTGTTTATATGTAGGAGAATGTTATTTTTGAGATTAGTCAATTCCTCCATCACCTTTGTAACATCATTGGTACTATTTTTACCCTTATTAAAAATTCAACTATTGGCTTGAGTTCAAGAGTAATTTCTACATAACTCAATAATATCTTCAAAGGTCAACTTATTAATGTCTCCTTATCTCATAACTTTTAATGCATCCCTAGCTTCTTCATCAATCCCCCTTTGAAAAATGGTTTTATTGAGATCCTCATCTAAACCATTTTCACATCTGCTATGGAAAAATAAGTATCAATCTACATAGTTTTCTAAATTTTCATCTTCAAATTGTTTCATCTAGAAGAGTTCATCCTTTCAATATCTTACACAAAAATAATCTTGGTATGTATCTAGGAAGATTATTTCAAGGTAGAGAAATAATTTTAGCTTTTGGTTTTCAATCCCATAATCATAGGTGTGACACAAAACTTTAAACTCAAATAGGAATCGATCGGGGCCTTCAAACACTTTCCCTCTAAACATTGGCAACATCGAGGGAGAAATATTTTCATTGGCAATTCATTTTGGTCTTAGTTTAAAGAAATAGGATATGAAAAGGTTTAATTAGAAGGTCCATCTTCAACTTCTTCAAGCATGTTGTTAAAATGTTTAGGAAATATTTGTGACTCTAAAGGTTCACCTATACTAGGACAAAACTTTGGTTTCTCAGTTGTGTTCTCAAAGAATCTCTTAACAAAACGTCCTAGAGATTCCCTAGGTCTACTCATAAAACTATGGTTTTCTTCATGCAAACCTTACCAACATCATAACTTGAAGTTACTCTTCCCCAATAATGGTGCCAAAAATTATTGGTTCGTTGTAGTTGTTAAAATCCCAATCATCTAACTCATTAATCTGGTGGTATCTATAGTTATTTGTGACAAGGTAATGTGGGGTATTTTCTTTTCTTAGATAGTCCACTTTGGTGGTTCTTTAATCTAGTGTTTTGAAATAATAAAATACTACTCTACCACATCATTGCATAATCAAAATGATTAAACTAATTCACATTGTGGAGAATTAAAATATTTAAATTAATCACACTTTGTAAAATTAAAATTTTTAAACTAATCATACTTTGAAAAATTAAAATGGTTAAAATAATTACACTACTAATCTTCTATACATGAAATCATAAACAAACAACATAAATAAGAACAATTGACACAAAACAAAACAAAAATCTTGTAATTACAAAATGGTCTACAAACTTTGACAAAATGAATGAATAACATTAAAATATGAATTGCAAAAAATGAATAAAAAACTATATCTAAAAGATACACAAAAATGTAGTTTCAATAACTTAAATGCAACAAATTCACAAGATTAGAATAATTAGAAAAATGAAAAAATAACTAAGACTCGTCTTCATCTTGATAAGTGGGCCCAACTCTCCTTCTAGAGGGATTTGGAGCTTAACAACCTAGGGAAACTTTCCTTCTTATTGGCATCCAATGTGCCCTAAAAAGGGGAAAATTATAGAGGGGGAGGATTTCCTTTTCTTTTCTTACTGCAAAAATAGAAACTAACTAATTCCAAAAGAAAACATCCCTCCTTATATAAATTTGGGCTTTTATTCTTAAATTTATGGTCTAGGAGAAAGAGTATTAGAATACTATACACCATTAGTCTTAATTGAAGACTGAGATAACAAGAGTGTATTTATTTTGATAGAAAGGACTTTCTAAAATAGATCAAAAGACATATCTTCTCAAGGTTAATTGGTATGTGGAATTGCAAGTTCCTTGCATTGGTTTCAAAACTAAGTAGGAGTCATCCAATTGGCCAACAATTAGAAAAATGCCAATAAAAAGTGATTATATTTGAGCTAGTGAAAGTAATTTATCTGCCAAGGCTTTATTGGAGAGGTGGGAGTTTGAAACTTAGTTTGGAGTTTATTAATTAACTCTGGAGAGATTAGGAAGTTCAACCACGAGTCTTGAAATCGTTATCACTAAAATATGTGCATTTTCACAAGAAAATAGAAACATTAATCATCCAAGAAACTTATTGTGCAAAAGAAAACATTTCAAAATTACATGATTTGTTTAGTCCTTATATTGGCTAAAAATGGGTTTATCAAAGCATCAAATATACCATGTGTCTTAAAATATATCTTAAACTAGCAATTAAAATAGCATAATTCTACCCTTGTCAATGCCCAAGGACAAACTTTGGAACAAGATGGAAGAACTTGGAATACCAAATGAATATAGAGTAGCAATTCATTAGATTTATGAGTGGACTAGGGCTAAAATTAGAATAAGAGAAGTAATTTCAAAACATTTTGGAAGTGACATTGGTATCAAATAATGTTTCCTTGTATCCCCCACTTTGTTTGGAGTATATACTGGCATACTTTGAGTGGTTAAGGAATTTCATTGCAGGGGATTTCTAACTTGTTGGTTAAGTGGTAAATTTAATTTTATATGCTAACAATCTTATCCTAATTGCAATAATATTTCAATGGAGTAGCAATTCATAAGATTTATGAGTGGATTAGGGCTAAAATTAGAATAAGAGATGGAATTTCAAAGCATTTTGGAAGTGAAATTGGTATCAAATAAGGTTTCCCTCTATCCCCCACTTTTTTAGTAGTATATAATGATATACTTTAAGAGTGGTTAAGCAATGTCATTGGAGGGGCTTTCTAACTTGTTGGTTAAGAGGTGAAGTTAATTTTATATGATAACTATCTTATCCTAATTTCAAGAATAGCTCATGTTTTTAAAGAGCATCTCAAGGCCTTAGAGCTCAAGATAGAAGCAAACACTATCAAAACCAAAGTCATGATACTTTCATTGAGAAGAAAAAAGAAGCAATTTTTATTTCTTTCAAAAGGAAACCTTCTAGAAATAGTGGAAGAATACAAGTACCTATGGATTTATTTGCACAATATGGTCAATTCAGAGACTTGTAGGGTGAAAATGATATTATGAGGGTGTAAATATTTATACTTACTACAAAACAAATTCAAGAACACTAACTTATGGGATTAGAAAACCAAGAAAATTATTTTCAATTTATTTGTCACATTGGTAGTCCTTATGTATGTGAAGTATGGGAAATAATATGTCAAATAAAAAATGGAAGCAACTAGAAATAATTCAAGAGTATTTAATCATAAGAAACCTAAAAATAAAAACTTCAATTCCATATGAGATCCTTTTGGAAAAATAAAGTACTTTCCTACTTTAGGCATTGATGATAACTTGGAAGTTAAGGTATCTAAAATACTATGGATACCTATTGCTAGCCCATAATGATAATGGGGGAGGAGCTAAGTTGCAGGAAGAAGACATTGATGAAACAAAACAACAAATGGATGAGTAAATGGGACATTAAATTGCAAGATTTTCCACATAACAATGAGGAAATTAAAAAAAATGTGATGAAAAAATTCAAGACAATCTTGTGGACAAAGTGGATTGGTCAAAATAAAGTGTACTATTTCAAAGAGTTTAACCCCACATGGGAGCATGATGAAAATGCATACATGAGAGTTGCAATTAAGAGTAAAGTGAAGTTGTTAATTGCTTATTTGAGAACTAGATTGCATATATCATGTGTGAGAACTATATCTAAGGAAGAATTGGAAACACAAACCTCCATATTCTATAGTAAGTGTGTGGAGATAGAATGAAACATCATCATGGAGTGCACATCCTACAATGATATATTCTTGGATGTAGATTGGTGTCATGGTTGAGTAAGAAGTAGGATTCAGTTTCTTTCTCTATTACAAAGGTTGAGTATATTGCAACAGCATCATGTTGTACACAGGTGTTGTGGATGAGATAAACATTGAAGGATATCAAAATTGTATATGACGAGCCTGTTGACGCCAAAAATTGACGAGGTAACAGTGTCTTATGGAAAACTCAGTTTAAGGGGGACCTTTTGCGCTAAACTGAGTGACCTCCAGATTTTTAAAGAAGCCAGCTTCTTCTATAATGGGTTTTGGAAAGGGAAAAGGAAACAGATATAATGAAGCAAAGACTAATCTAAGGCGATGCGCCAAAATCTACTTATGGGCACGATAAATCATAGATTTAGGGGCCTGAATGGTGTTGTTGCGTTCCAAAATGTCAGAGACTTAAAACTATAGCATAGACAATTCATTTATTGACATAAAATAATATTGCATACATCCTCGCTACTAAGAAGAGTCATTAGACATGATTTAGGTAAGCAAGCTTGTATTCAACATATACATAAGTTCTTCAAATGAAATGCTTAAGAAAATATAAAGCACAGTTTACAATTTAATCAAAGCATGAAAAACATAAAGGCCAAATAATTGGCACAGTCTGAAATTTTCTTGCAAATAAAATAGTAAAAGAGGCCTGGTGTCTTTTTCTAAAACCAACATATTTTTCTCAAAAAAAATTTGGACCTCTTCTCATCGACAGAGAGAGTATATATAGCAGGAAAAGAAACCTCCCACCGCTTTGGAGAACTACAACAGAAAAGATCCCACAATCCCTTGCAATGATGCCTGAATCAGAAGAATCTCAAGGCCGTTACAACGACATCGAGCTAGAACACGACATCCGATCATCCAGGTGCAGGTGCATCCTTCGTAATGATGGCGATGGTCCCAGCCAGGCTCGAGGCGACAAGTGTCATCCACCGCTGCAAATGACTATGACGAGCAGCACCCAATAACATTATCTCCCTTAGCCAACCTATCGCCCGCTCTATAGATCAGTCGTAAGGCACATGACAGCCTTTCGCTGCCCGCACGAAACTTTCTCCCATTGCTGTCGAGAGATTGTGAAGATGCAACACATGTCCAATAGGCAGAGATCCTTATTGCGACAGAGGGAAAGTTCAATCAGCTCATCATAAAGGACGTGTGGCAGCATTTCGCTGCCCACGGTTGTTTATTTCATCCCCGCATGAAAAACTTGCGATCCGCCGCCACGTAGCATGATGTAGAACCCTCTGACACTTTTTAGAAATGACGGCTCCACATAAGCCTTTCACAACCCGAAGAGACTTTAAGGAAATAAGAAATAAAACCTCCCACAAGTACGACACATGGACGCCTAGCACAACTCCTCAGGACCCGAAAGGGAAGCCATTACCCGAAGCTGCGAAAAGTAGGTATGCAAAGTGGTAGATCAAAACTTTAATGGAAAGCTGAATAAACTCGGCGATGCACAGGCCGATGCACACACAATACAAAAAGAAACCCAAAGAGAGCTGCTCAAATATTTATTTTAACAGCTTTTGGTGACTATCAGGGGCATTTTGAATAAGGAACGAAGAACCCAAAAAATATCTCTGGTGCTGCAGACCAGAGCTTTATGCATAGGGCTAATAGAGTCAGAGTTTGAAAATATTCGCCTATAAGGGCGACCATTCATTTTCAGATGGCTTTGCTATGCTACACAAATTTTCTTGTGCTCCACGTAGATTAATAGCTTCTTTGTGAGACAGCACATCGGGTAGACCGGTGCCTGCTTGTATATGGAAAAGTAGCTGCGAGAGTGGATGAATGATTGCCTCAATGTCGGCTGCCGTTGGGGAACTGTTGAACTCTCTGAAAGCCTCTGGGTCATTTTCCTTTTGCTCAATAACTTCAGCAATCTGTGTAGTTATGGCAATAGCGCCATCCTCGAGGAATGGGGATGGCAGCCCTATCCTACCTAAGTTGGAGAAACTTCTCCATATGCCATCTAGTGCCTTACTTAGAAAAGTCGCAGCCGCCTTAGTACGCTAGAAAACAGAATGGTAATGAATAAATTTATTTGTTGTTTGAGCAGCAGCGTCCCAATCTTTGATACCCGCCCTTGCAAGGATTTCATCTAAGACGGAGTATAGCTTGTTGAGCAAGTCTTTTGCCTCGAGAACCTTTTCTAAGATGAATAGTGGGAATTGTTCAATTGTATCATGGGCCTCCTGGTTGAGCCTTGATGCCTTGTTGATAAATCGGAGGGTAAGTTGCAAAGTTAGGCAAAAGGTTTTGATCTTCTCTGAGTGAAAAATGTATAATTGCCTAACCAGCGGAATGAGATGAGGTTGTGTAGGGGAAGGCAATAGAGAGGCTTTAAGCGAAGTAATCTTCACGTCTCTTGTAATAAGTGTTAGGGTTAGAGATGGCAGATCTAACAATTAAATACATATTTAATAAATAAAATAGAGAAACTAAAACATGCACAGAATAAATCATAACACAGAATTTAACGTGGTTCACCCAATCTGGGCTACATCCACCAAACCGCAGCCATCCAATATTTTTATTATCTAGTGAAAAACCTTATTACAATCTTGCGAATAATCACGTTTTTTCTCATACTGAAATACCCATCTGAACCCCTTTTTACCAAGCTTAGAAGCTTCCAGATTTTAGGGTTCTACAAAATCGGATTTTTCTTTTTTATTGATTTTTTCCTTTTTCGGTGATCACGCGAAAAAGTATACCATGGGCTATACAGTATAGCATGATCAGTCTCCACATACCAACAATCTCCCACTTGGAGACTGATCAGGCTCCATACCAACACAATCTCCTACTTGGAGACTGATCCTGGATGACACTGCTGCAATTACAGCTCCCACTGAAAATAAGTACCTTGGACCCTACTGCTTTGTTATACTTGAATTTAACCTTGAAGACCAACCGAAGCTGAAGAGGAGCTCAGCTTCTCCCTTGTCACCGCCTTCGTAAACATATCCGCTGGATTGACATCTGTATGTATCTTGTCCAACTTAACCTGTCCATCCTCCAACACTGACCGAATGAAATGATATCTCAACTGTATGTGTTTTGTTTTTAGAATCTGAGGAAGCGAATTCTTTGCAAGATGTATAGCGCATAAATGCGTAAAACAAAGTAATTTTCAAGCTTTTGTTGTTCCCAACTCCATGAAGAGTGCAGCCATATCATCTCCTTTTAAAGCCTCTGTTTAAACCAGCTTATCGCATTGCCTCTGTGGTGGATAAAGCTATGCCACAATACGCAGAGTAGAAATCCAACTCAGCGCTGTACATCCCTGTATAAATACATAACTGTGGTACTCCTTTGATATCTATATCCCTGCTAAATCACGAGTCAATATAGCCTTTTAAATCGATTATTAGAGCCCCAAAACATAAACAATTATTGGATGTACCTCTCGAATACTTGAGAATCCATTTCTGCATTCCAATGCTCAACTCTAGGATGACTCAAATACCAACTAACAACTCCTACATCATGTGCAATATCTGGTCTTGTGCATACCATGGCATACATCAAACTACCTACAGCTGAAGCATATGGTACCTTGGACATTTTTTCTTCGTCCTCTTGTGTCTTTGGACACATATCCTTAGTCGATTTGACATGACTAGGCAAAGGTGTCTTGGCGGCTTTTTGCACTCTCCATATGAAATCTCGTAACACCTTTTTCAACATAGTGCTTTGAGATAAAATAATTTTCTATTTTCCTATCTCTGGGAATTTTACATACCAAGAATTTTTTCTTGCCCCAAATCCTTCATAGCAAAGATTTTGCTAACTGTTGTTTTAGCTCACTTATGTGATCCATGTTAGACCCAGCTACAAGCATGTCATCAACATATAAACACAAAATAATGTAGCTGTCATTATCCAACCTCTTAAAATAAACACAATGGTCATAATTACACCTGATGTAGCCTTGCTCAGCCATAAAACTGTCAAATTTTAAATACCATTGCCGAGGTGCTTGCTTCAAGCCATATAAATTTTTCTTTAATCTACACACTAGTTTTTCCTTACCTTTGACCTCAAATCCTTGTGGTTGTTCCATATATATTTCCTCTTCCAAATCACCATGGAGAAATGTTGTTTTAACATCAAGCTGTTCTAAATGCAAATCTTCAGCAGCCACAATACTTAAAACAATATGAATAGAAGTCATTTTAACAACAAGAGAAAAAATCTCATCAAAATCCAATGCATACTTTACGGTACCAAGTCCTTTTACAACTAAATGCATTTCAAATCTTTTTCTTACCTCCGTCCTCCTCTTTGTTATATAAATCCATTTGTTTGGTAAAACCTTTTTACTGCGGTTAGCTTGCATGAAATCCCAAGTCTAATTTTTTGACAGGAGACCATTTCTTCTTTCATTTCATGCTCCTTGAACCTTGGTATCCCACTGCATGGCTTCATCATAATGCGGTTCACGGTATCGATTCTTGAGAATAGTATACAAGAGGGAGAAAATCTTCACGGAGGTCTACTTAACCTTGAAGATCGTCTAGCGGGGTTGTGATATTTGTTCTTTGCTATTGTCTTGATGTAGGAACCACTAAAAAACATCATTTATTTGAGATATCATCCAACACTACATAATCATTTCTTTCTTCTCATCTTTTGCAGCCTTGAGATCTTTGTACAACACTTTTTCATTGAATATGACATCCCTGCTTCTCACAATTTTCTGATTTTCAAAATCCCAAAGCCTATAACCAAATTCATCAATGCCATATCCAACAAATACACATTTCTTTGATTTTGTATCAAGCTTGGTTCTATTTTCAGAATCTACATGTGCAAATACTTCACAACCGAAGGTTTTTAGAAAAGAATAACTCACCTTCTTACCTTTCCATGCTTCCTCTGGAATACCACAACCCAGAGGATTAGAAGGACCTTTGTTGATTAAATAAACAACAGTGTTTACAGTCTCTACCCACATTTTTAAAGGCAGCCCAGCATGCAATCTCATAGTCTGTGCACACTCCATTATTGTCCTATTCATGCGCTCAGCCACTCCATTTTCCTGTGGAGTCCTTGGAACTATTTTCTGCCTACGAATACCATTAGAGGAACAATAATCTTCAAACTCTTTTTCAGTCGCCACATACCAACAATAAGGGCCTCAGATAATTCTGCATTTTTCCTTCTTTCGGACGCCAGCTGCTCCCCATAGTTGCTCATTTCTCTATTCTAATTCTGCTCAGCTCGGGAGTGGTTCGCTAATTGCTCTTCCAGAGAAGCTTTTGTCTCTCGGAGTTCTTCCTCTAGTTTAGCCTTCAGGCCTTTAAATTCAGCTTTCTCTTGTACTCTTTGCTCATATTGATCTTGTAGGCGCTCCAATTCCTCACCATTTTGTGCCATCCCCTAACTATGCTCAAGGCGGAAGCGTTCAAGCTCTTCCTCTTTTAACTGTAGGCTTTGTCATGCTTCTTGGTTCTTGCTTTGCGGTTCTTTTATTATGCCTGGGTCAGCAACTTGGGTCTTCGCAATTTTGCCCTGAAGCTTGTTCCTCTCATTCTCTGCTGTCAGCGCCCTTTCAGTCATTTGGGCAATATCTGCCTCTAAGAATTTCTCCTTTGTTTCCAGAAATCTCACCCTTTCCCTGACTGCCCTGAGCTACTCATCATTTTTCTTTAACTGGCGACTAATTTTGAGGAAGTCGGAAGTGACTACCCATTGTGTTTCCTCCATGATTTCAACCTTATCTTGTGGCTAGGCTACCTTCATGTCGAGTCTGACAACATATATCTCATAGTCTTTGGGTTGCATTTCTCTTTGAGGCTTTCTTACCCTTGGGTACATGGTCGCGAATTTTAATTCTTGTCGAACCTCATCATACAGAGCTTGTACTCTTGGCTCGGCAGGAGCATTGTCATCCTTTGCCTTATGTTTCCTCATTCTATTCACGCGTGCCTCTTTTCCACAATCTATCTGTGCTATGAATTTGACTGGTAATGAAACTAGCCCACTTGCAAAAGGAGCACCAGAAGGTAGGGCATAGGGATATGTAACCTTCATAGGCGCACGCATTTGCTTCTTCTGGAGAGTAACTGTATGTGGAGATAAGTGCGGCACGTTCCATAGTTTGGTATAAACTATCAGCAGGGCTAGGCATTTGTGGTAGCTGAATTGGGGAATCAGCCGTAAGGCTCATTGGTCGGGAAATGGGAGTTGCTAATGGGGTGTCAGCTTGTTGCAATGGAAGAGGATCTATAAGCATAGCAGAAAAAGAATGGGCACTGATAGGGGGAACGTTTTTCGAAAGCGAGGCAAGAAAAGTTTGAGTGATATTGGTAGGTGTGAGCATATTCGGAGGAGTAATTACAAGTGGGTGGGCCTGCGAAAATTGGGTGAATCCAACCGAATAAGTTAGACCAAAAGCAGAAGGTAGAGGGCTCAGACTTATGGCAGGAGTTGCCAGTGAAGCAGGGGCGAATATAAAGGAATGAGATGCAAGAGAAGAAGGAGTGAAATATACCTGTTGACTGGTCGACAGTGGTTCCAGAATCGTTCGTGACTCCCTCGCAAACTCCGGTATCTGGCTAGCAGCGGGTGTTTCTCCTCCGGCGGGTTCTTGCAAAACCCCTCCGATAATACTTTCCGTGCGCTGCCTTTTCGCAAGCGGACACTCACTAACTTCGGCAGCCGAATCCATCTGCTGAGGTATTAGCCTGGCTGGTTTAGCTGCTCAAGTGAGTGTATGTGAGCCTTTTAATATATTAAAATGTACGTTCGTGGCCACATAGGCGGCATGCCTAAATACCTTGCCCCTTTGTGCTGAGGAGGACAATGTTGCCGCTTCTTCTTCATGCTCCTCAGATTCCTCCCCCTCTTCGCTCCTATCAATACTAGAGCTCGGGCCGGGGTGACCTTCCCTCCACCATCTTTCAAATTCTTGGTCATCCTTTAGCTGATTGTAAGGAGCATCCAACTGTGCTACTTCTTGGCGATATTTTCAAAAAGCTTTTATTTTTTCATCACTCCATTCCTCATCCCTCTTCAACCTGTTGTACATACTACGCTCCATGGGAACATTATCCTTGGCCACAGCCACAAGAAAGTAGAATTTGTGCCATGGGCCTCTAGTGTCCAACATAGGGATTTGCGCTAATTCAACAAAATCCTCATTTCTATCCATTTGTGGATTAAGCCATTTCTCCTAGTATGGTCGGGAAACAAGGGTAACTTTCATATGTCGCTCCGGTAAGTCATTGAAAGGGTTGTATTCTCACTTATCGTTTACCAGTACCAACCCTAGATGTGCCAGCTTGTCCTCTAACAACTGGTGCGATTATTTTTTAAGGAGAGTTACCGACTTGAAATTCTTCAGACAAGTGAAGAATCCCTTCCTCTTGACCTTTTCGCTGCTACAGAAAGTGAAATCAATGACACACACTTGCCGAAATATTTCTAGCGCGATCACTCTATCGGTAATGTAGGCTGGGAGCAGGAATGGTTTGTCAGTAAAACCCCGCATTCAGAGGATAGTAAAATCTCTGCCTAAGAACCAGTCACAAGTAGGGGTGTAGCTCTACATAAATCCGGTCTGCTCCTTATCGAGCTAGATAATATCACCTTCTCTGATCAAATCATTCAAAACCAAGGCTATGAAATAGTCTGCAAACGCATAATAGTCATATGATGCGGAAATGAAAGGTGTCCATGTAGATACCGGCTTCCTTTTATTTTGCTCATCAAAAATTGATAGCCAAAAAAATCAGGCGAAGAAATCTGGATTCTGATGCAGAAACATGTGGACCAGGTAGGAAAGAAACCTAAACTTCTTCTCCGTCTGATAATTCTCAATTTGATGTTTCATTTCTTCAACTATGAACTCAGCAAAATCATACCAAAAGAGTTCATGTTGCTTGCAAAATTGCATTGCCGGTCCCAGCTAAAAGCTTTCTATCTTCTCATCAGAGTCTCGGCCACAAAGAAATGCCAGCATGGACATGGCGTCTTAGAGATCATCACGGAATGCACCACACGATAATGGGATACTTGGCGCTTTAGTGGCCGAAATACCTTTCTTACTAGTCTCTTCTAACAAGAAATTTGAGCTGGTTTTCATCTTCCTTCATATTTTCTCTCCCTTGCTTGAACGAGAGGGCTCAATGTTCTCCTTCCTCTTACTTGGATCTGGGATACATAACATGTGTCAGATGGCCTCTGGGCCGATATGCACCGTTAAGTTGCGGCCTTCAATATAGTGGGTATCAGGATTATAACGCTGAATAGCAGCATCGACCACTTCTGGGCAATAGTGCACCAATGAGACCATGTATTGTGAGAGACCACTATACTAGACTCTACTTGTCGTGGATTGGTCTACCCTTGGTGTCGATAACCTTGCACAAGCTGCCTCTCTGAGGGACTTAGGGTTTTTCGCGAGCCCTGGGTCATAGATATTGTCCCATTTTTCTTCAACCTTTTTCTGGTTACTCCATTTCTTGGGTCTATCTAGCTCCTCCGTGTAGGCTCTTCTCATCTTGCTGGGTATACCAGGTGTGGTGTATGCCACATCCTCATAAATATATACCTCTACTGAAGAACGAATAGCCGTGAATAGTTCCTGGCTAATTTCCTCCTGCATTGGCTGAGTTAAAGATTCTGACATTCTCCTTCCCTAAAGATTCATGCAAGTTCCTGGCTAAAGCAAGCCTTTTGCATTTAATTCAACATGTATCGTTAATCTTGCAACTCGTGCAAGATGAACTGATTGCTATTCCGAGCCGGCCGGAGTTCATTATTGCATTTGGGCGATCGTGTGATACGCCCTGATCTCCTTGGAAATTGAGCCTGTAGCTGGCTTGCCAACCCTACGTTAGCATGCGTTGGTAATTAATATCCTAGCCGGAATGATTACACCAAGCAAACGATCACCACCTAAAAAGATATGAGTATCGTCTTGGGCTCTAGGATGCGCTTGAGAGATAACACAATGGCCTACGGCCATATGTCTCTCCACCAACAAGCGCCACCTTTTTAAAACTAATTAATCAGCTTCATTTAATTAAGCATGCATCAAGTCGTGCTATCACGGATGTAACTGGCCCGAAAATATGAGCAAACACAGACTCATCTTTTGAGATAGCAACTAACATAACATCACATTTTTTAGAGGTGGATTAGCATGGGTCTTGTCAAATTTTCTATAAATAGGCCAGTAAGTAGTAAACAATTTATACTTGGCTTTTGAGAAGTGATAGGCCAGTAGCTGAGCCTTAAGCAAGTCTTTTCATAGGTTAGGTGGTAAATAAATTCGGCATTAGCTCAGAAGCCTAGGGACAGTGTCAGAGCAATGGATACCCCAATTCGTCTAACCTCGTATAAGTCACATACGACGTTCTTAGGGGAGATTTCAACTAGGAGACTGAAAAGGATGACGAAGAACAAGCATTCTCTGGTTTTGGTAGCCATTAAGTGGGTCTTAGGCAAAGATTGCATAGAATATGAGGATAAGTATCGAGTGAATACCGATGTATGCTCCCACTTTGTAGCGTCCATGCTGGACATTTGCATTCCCCAGCCACTTATCCTGAAGCTGGTTAAAGAAATATTCCCGAAAAAATACCTGAATGGTCTTGGTGAGGTCATTGTGCATGCTGCCTATGGGATAGGTCTACCAACAGCTAGCAATCTGTGTCACTTTATTGAGGAAGAAGTTGTCATCGTTTGGCTACCATTCCTCAGTGAATTCTACCTGCAGACCCATGACCAGCACCAGCAGAGGGTTACTCAGGCCCTACACTTCTTGTTTCAGAGCTACAACGTGATACCTTTTTATGACGTAGACTGGTATACTAACTTCAGGAACCTGGTGTTTCCACTTCCAATGGCGGTTATGCCAAATGATGCTGCCAGTGCCACCGAGGAGCCCGTGGACGAGGAAGAAGTGGACACTGCAGTGAATGCGTCAATTGCCACCAGTCATGCCTTCGAATAGACAACCCCTTTGCCTGCTGCTCAAAATGTAACTCTCCTGCTGTATATAAGCCTGATAAAAGGCTATCATATATAATATACCTCAATATGCTTGTATATTTTGGAATACAGCCCCCCAGCCATTTTGTAACCAAAGAACATATATAAATATATATCTCTCATTTTAAGGAAAATCCATGCTCTTTCTTGCTTTTGTGTTTAAACTTTTCTAGGTTTGCAAGTTTTATATGCTATTTCTTCATATATGAGTGTATTTTGTGTAAAACAACTCTGGTGTTTCACCCGCCAATGATAATGAGTTAATTTCACAGAACGACAACTGCTTTTAGAAAAAAGAACCAGCCAAACAAACAGGAAAGAAAATAAAAGCGTTATTTACATATGTACAAAGTAGAGCTTAATGCCTAATGGAACAACTTAAGATGAATCCCATTGACCGGGATTCCTAACGGTTCATGTTCCATATTCTCCAACTCAAAAGTGTTGTGTTGTTTGCACCGAATGATTTTAAAGGGTCCATCCCATAGGCTATCAAATTTACCGTGCTGGCCTGGCTTTGCAGCCTTGCTGTCATACTTTAGCACTAAGTCTCCACTTTTTAGACCCTAGTCGGAAGCCTTCTTTTCAAACCATCATTTGATCACCTGTTGACGGCTCGTCATTGCTTTAGGGAATTCTCCCTTTTTTCTTGTACTTCCAACAGCTCGGTGAGCCGAACCTCCATGGCTTCATTTTATTCTATTTCAAGGGATTTTAATAACTGTATTGCTGGGATCTCCATGGAGATAGGTAACAGTGCCTCTTTCCCATATACCAGTTCATAAGGCGAAGTCTTAAGGACTTGCTTAGGATTTATGCGGTTTGCCCAGAGCGCTTTTCATAATTTTTTATGCCATTCCCTCTGGTGCTCTGAGCCAACCTTTTTAATGAGTCGAACTAAGCTTTTGTTCGTTGACTCGGCTAGACCATTTCCTTGTGGATAATAGTTTGATGATGTTTTAAGGAATATGTCATTCTTTAATACAAAGTAACATACCTTTGTACCTAGAAATGCTTTGGCGTTGTCTGAAATGATCATTTTCGGAGGGCCGAACCTTGTCACCAGTTCTTCAAGGAAGTCTACAATCTTTGTTTCTGTTGCACCCTTAAGGGGAACAACTTCCATCCACCTTGTGAAGTAGTCCGTAGCGGTTAGAATCCACTTATGTCTGGCACTGGAAACCAGGTTGATCATTCCGATGAAGTCCAGGCCCCATTGCGCAAACGGTTCGTCTACCACTATAGGTCTGAGGGGCATTGCTGAATTCTTCCTTCTATCAGTAAAGAACTAGTATTTTTTACAAGCCCTTACCAGAGAGTGGGAGTCACTGAAAAGTGTAGGCTAGTAATAGCTAGCTCGCATGATCTTGATTGCGGTAGTTTTGGCGGAGAAATGTCCACCTTCATCGCTATTATGGAATGCATCAAGGATCCTCTGTGCCTCCCCTAAAGTAATGCATCGCAAGAGAACACCATTGAAATTCCTTTTGAAAAGAACTCCTTCTATCAGCGTATACCCGTAATTCTGAAGCTAGTAATACCTTCTTTTTTGGGATGAGAGGCCTAGCGGATACCTTCCGGTTTGCATGAACCTCACTCTATCAGTCAGCCAATCACCATTCAATGCTAATTCATTTATCAAGACGAGCTCTAGCTGCCCCTCTGCGGTAGGTACCTCCTTGTTTTTTTCCATATACTCACACAGTCCTCTTCCTTTAATGGTCTTAGTAGGCTTGACCTCGATGTCATATTCAAGGATCTTGGTGATCCAATTAGCCCTTTTTTCTATGATTTCCCCTTCCATGATGTATTCACGCACACTGGAATGTGCGACATATACCAAGACCTTGTTGTAGGAAATTAGATAGTTGAATTTTTTAAGTCCCTTCACTATTGCAAAGGCCTATCTTTTGAAAAAATTATAATTCGTCTCATATTCCTTTAAGGTCTGTGAATAGAACGCCACAGGGTGTTCCCTTTCTTCTGTGTTACCCTTTTGGGTTAGAATGGTAGCAATACTAGACTTGCTACTGAAAGCATACATTATAAAATCTTTGGATTGATCCAGATTAACCAGCACCGGGGCTGCGGAAATCGCTTCCTTGACCTTTTCAAAAGCCTCCTGAGCTTCCGTTGTCCACTTAAAAGCTTGATATTTTTTCAACATTAGGGTGATTGGCCTAACCATCCCCGCGAAATCAGAAATAAACTTGCAGATGAAATTTACTTTCCCCAAGAAAGACTGGACACCCTTCTTATTTACTGGAAGGGGAAGCTCTTTGATTGCCTTCACTCATTTGGGGTCAATCAAAACACCTTCTCTGGACACAACATGCCCCAACAACTTACCTTGCGGCACTCTGAATACACATTTCTTTGGATTTAGGGAAATCCCAAACTCCTGGCACTTTTGAAAAACTAATTCCAAATGGTCAAAATGATCATCCTTAGACTTAGAGAACACATTAAGGTCATCCAAATAGATTAGAATAAACTTATTGATTAGTCCGCTGAATGCGACGTCCATTGCCCGCTGGAATGTTGCCCCTGCATTGGATAAACCAAAAGGCATTTTAGCATATGCAAATGTTCCCCACTTGGTGGTGAACGTAGTCTTGTGTTGATCCTCTTCTTTAACATGGATTTGATTGTAGCCGGAGAAACCATCTAGTAGGGAAAACATTTCCAACCCTGCCACAGTTTGAAGGATTGACTCCATAGAAGGCAACAGATAGTGATCCTTCAGAGATGCTCTGTTTAGGTCTCAGAAGTCCACACACAAACGGATATCACCATTCTTCTTTTAGACCAGGACCATATTTGATACCCAAGTACTATGTTTAATTGGGAAAACAATACGTGAATCAATAAGCTTGGTCAGCTCTTGTGCCATCAGGGCCTCAATTTTAGGGTTAACTAGCCTCTATTTTTGTCGGACTGGTTTCGCACTTTCTGTTAGCTCAATAGTGTGTTGAATGACACTAGGATCGTAACTCTCCAGATCATCGTAGGACCAGGCCACTACTCCATATTTTTTGCAGAAACTAATAAGCATTTCCTTATCATGGTGTGAGACATTTTTTCTGACTTGGAGATTCCTACCATCGGAGACCTGAAGGTCCTCATAATCACTTTTGTCCACCACGAACTTTCGCTTATCATTTCGGGTGTCATTACAATCGAACAAGTTTTCGAGAGTAACCAACCCTTTCAGAAGTTTATTTGATTTGAGCTGCATAATTTGTCCTTCATAAGCCTCGGCAATCTTTGGTTGAAGTTGATCAGCAAATTCTCCTGAGTGTTGGATAAATGAAGCGATGTGTTCATCACTTTCAAAGACTTGCCAACTCTGATCATTGTCGGGGATCGCTGGTCAGACTAATACCTGTACTGAATATTCATTCTGAAACAAGTCAGAGATAGGATCAAACTAAGCACCAATCACCGCCATATGATCTGCATCACTATTCTGCCTTCGGGGAATGGTCCAGATGTTGAAAGCTTCAAAACCCTCAATCAGGTCCCAGATTCGATGCCGATAGGATCTCATGCAGACATTCTTCACTGCAGAAATTCCTCGGACCTGATTAACTACTAGTTCAGAATCTCTGAACATAATCAATTGCTTAATACCCATTCATTCCGCAAGGATTAGGCCTTGGACTAACCCTTCATATTCAACCTCATTGTTTGAACAGGCGAATTGAAAGCGGAAAGACCTCAACAAATTTTCATTTTGTGGGGATATTAGACATACCCCTGCTCTAGCACCTACTTTGCTTCTTGCTCTGTCAAAATACAATGTCCATAGCTCATTTTCTTAGTTATCGTCGAATTCTTTGGTGACCTTCGGAAGCACCTAGTCTTCGTCATAAATCACATATGTGCCCAATCCTGTAGCACGATAATTCTCAAAGGGTCATTGTTTATGTGTTCACTCAATAGAGCATCTTCCTTATCATTTCGGTCTCTGCTCACCTTCTCTTCTTCTAGCAAATCAACACTATACATTTCCTACTTGGTGATAGAGGTATGCGCAGCTTCAAAATTGATTAGGGCCTCATCCGCCACATGTTCAGAATGTAGAGCCTCCGATTCTATCTTCATTTTTGTGCCATGCTTGGTCCCAAGTATCAGATGTGACCAATCTAAAGATAAATATCTGCCTACCTTTGAAGTAAATTCTCGGGATAGACGGAGACCAAACATAGGAGGAACATCTATGATCACCATATCTTGCAGGACCGTGATACTGGGGCAGGCAAATAGAGTTAAAGGAAGTTATTTGATGACACCTACAGTATCAACTTTATTTCCATCGAGTTGCATCACCCCCTTCTTCATAGGTTCGTAGCTGAGTCCCAAAGCTTCGGCTATCAGTTTTGGCATAACCGTTGTACTAGCGCCAGAATCAATCATAGCGTTGTGTAATAGTTTCTTTCCTATAATGAGAGTTAAGAAGAAGGGCTGAGGTTTCGACCTACTTCTGTCTTTTGCATGGGATTCCTTCACTTTGTCTATAAGAACCTTAGCTAGTGGTATTTGATAAACCACCTCTTTATTGGCAAACGGCTCTATTGGTGCTGAGTTGATCTCTTGCTGAAGTGTCTTCTGTAATATAGTATTTTATTTTGGGATAGCTAGAATGTCCCATAAAGACACATTAGCGGATGATTTCTTCAATTGCTCCACCACATTAAAAGGTGGCAAAATTAGAGATTTCTGCTCCTTGGTTCTTGTTATAATAATTTCCTTCTGTGGTTGAGAAGGTGAAGGGACGGTCGAAGCGCCGGGAATTTGATCAGATACGCCTTTGCGTTGCGGGCTATCTGGAAGTGAAACAACAGGCTCACCGGTGGATCTCCTCTTTGAGCATGTGTTGTAATCAGGCTATACCTGCGGCATTTCATATATGAATGCGTCATTGGAAAACGTCGTTTCTTCTTCCTCCATCCAGGAGAAGACTGAATGATCGGGAGCAATATCGGACTCTTGTTCTAAAGACATTCCTTGCATTTGCACGGTAAGGACCGCGCTCTTCATTGGCGAGGCATATACGTAACCTCCATTTTTCGTTATAGTGCCTTGATTGCATTGCTCCACCACTTTCTGTTGTAGGTTGTTGCGTGGATAGTTTCGAGGCATATGTGCATCGCTACAGGGGAAACACCATGGATTGATATCATCAATAAGATTGTTTTGTCCCGCAGTTAATTCCCTACTCGAGCTTGGTGACGCACTTGTCAGCGGAGTAGGCACCGGGACCATTTGGTTTGTAGTCGGTGCTAGTGGATTAGTGTGAGGCACACTCTGATATTGATTCTGTTGATAAGAAGACCGCCCACCTTGATAGTTTTGATATGCAGGTCGTGGGGGCATTGCTTGGTTCCGCTTGAGAGTTGTTATGTCAGTTGCCATAGTTCGCAACATCTCCTTGAGGTCGCTTATTTCATCCTTGAAAGAACCCGATGTAGAAGCCAAGTTTTCAGGAGCGGCCGCATATGAGTACATTGACTGGGTAGTTGCTAGCGTACTAATCGATGCGGCCTCTTGTGCAGAGGTTGATATTTCAGGAAATATCGACATAATAGGTCGAGGAGGCAATTTTTCGCAATGTATCAAATGGTTCTCGACTTTGATAGCAATAGCATAACCATTTGGTAGAGTGGCTCCTCCCAAAGACTTGATCATCACAGAAATGTCAGGATTAATGGACTTCAGATAAAATATGAATGCCGACTCTAGAGTCGGGCGGATAGTCACAGGAATCCTCTACCAATTTGAGTGAAATCGGGCATTGAAGTCTGTCAGAGCCTCCTGGGGGGCTCGTCTTATGACAGATAGCTGATAATATAACAAAGAACGATCTCCATCGTTTGAGAACCTTTCATAAAATAGATCTCTAAGCTCATCCCAGGTGCGAATTGAATTAGGAGTCAGCGTTCGGTACCAATCCAGAGCCTTTCCTTTGAAAGACGCGGCAAGGAGCCTCAGGGATACATTCTGCGCTGTAATACCGTGTACCAAACAAACATCCGCTACATCCTGTAAATGTTCTACTGGCATTTTTGAGTTGTCTCTGACAAATTAGGGAATAGCTTTTAGAGCCGAAAGTGGGATAGCGCCCCAAACAGCAAGCACTACCAGGGCTACCAGGGGACTTCCAGCATCCCATGCTACGTAGTTTCTATTCGCGGCTGGCAACATGGTGAGAGGAAAGGGTGGTGGGAATGGAACGGTTACCAGCTAATTTGTGGTCTGGACTGTCCCTAGCAGAGGTACTAGTAAACCTGGGTTACTTGCGGTCTGGGATCTAGTTATAGGCCGATGGCTCATACACCCCTCTACAAGGCAATTTCATTAGTTCGAGTCCCACAGGGCGTGCCAGAAAAAGAACAAACTGTTGACACCAAAAATTGACGACGTAACAGTGTCTTATGGGAAACTTAGTTTAAGGGGGACCTTTTGCGCTAAACTGAGTGACCTCTGGATTTTTAAAGAAGTCAGCTTCTTCTATAATGGGTTTTGGAAAGGGAAAAAGAAACGGATATAATGAAGCAAAGACTAATCTAAGGCGATGCACCAAAATCTACTTATGGGCACGATAAATCATAGATTTAGGGGCCTGAATGGTGTTGTTGCATTCCAAAACATCAGAGACTTAAAACTATAGCATAGACAATTCATTTATTGACATAAAATAATATTGCATACATCCTCGCTACTAAGAAGAGTCATTAGACATGATTTAGGTAAGCAAGCTTGTATTCAACATATACATAAGTTCTTCAAATGAAATGCTTAAGACAATATAAAGCACAGTTTATAGTTTAATCAAAGCATGAAAAAGCAGAAAGGCCGAACAATTGGCACAGTCTGAAATTTTCTTGCAAATAAAATAGTAAAAGAGGCCTGGTGTCTTTTGCTAAAACCAGCATGTTTTTCTCAAAAAAAATTTGGACCTCTTCTTATCGACAGAGAGAGTATATATAGCAGGAAAAGAAACCTCCCACCACTTTGGAGAACTGCAACAGAAAAGATCCCGCAATCCCTTGCAATGATGCCTGAATCAGAAGATTCCCAAGGCCGTTACAACGGCATCAAGCTAGAACATAGCATCCGGTCATCCAGGTGCAAGTGCATCCTTCGTAATGATGGCGGTGGTCCCAGCCAAGCTCGAGGCGACAAGTGTCATCCACCGCTGCAAATGACTATGACGAGCAGCACCTAATAGCATTATCTCCCTTAGCCAGCCTATCGCCCACTCTACAGATCAGTCGTAAGGCAGTGGCAGCCTTTCGCTACCCACACGAAACTTTCTCCCATTGCTGCTGAGAGATTGCGAAGATGCAACACGTGTCCAATGGGCGGAGATCCTTATTGCGGCGGAGGGAAAGTTCAATTAGCTCGTCGTAAAGGACGTGTGGCAGCATTTGGCTGCCCGCGGTTGTTTATTTCATCCCTGTATGAAAAACTTGCGATCCGCCGCCACGTAGCATGATGTAGGACCCTCTGACACTTTTTAGAAATGACAACCCTGTAGAAGCCTTTCGCAACCCGAAGAGACTTTAAGGAAATAAGAAATAAAACCTCCCGCAAGTGCGACACATGGATGCCCAGCGTAGCTCCTCATAACCCGAAAGGGAAGCCATTACCCGAAGCCGCGAAGAGTAGGTACGCAAAGTGGTAGATCAAAACTTTGATGGAAAGCCGAATAAACTCGGCGATGCACAGGCCGGCGCACACACAATACAAAAAGAAACCCGAAGGGAGCTGCTCAAATATTTATTTTAACAGAGCCTATAGCTATCTTTTGTGACAATACAAGATCAATTAACATTTCAAAGAATCCAATGATTCTTTCAAGGAAAAATCATATATCTATTAGGTATCACTTTCTGACAGAGAAGGTTATAGAGAATGAGGTAAAACATGAGTATGTACCTACAAAGCATCATAACATTGACATATTTATTAAGGCTCTTCCTAAGGATAATTTTGAGTATCTTTGGGAGAGGCTAGGGGTTATTACCCCTCCTTTGTTGAACTAGATGCATATGGAGATGCATCAGTCCAATGGATATATGAATCTATCTCTCATCTAGATTGATGTTGGTGGCTACCTCTTAGGGGGAGGAGGTAGTGTCATGTGTTGTCATTGAGTTGTTGCTTTGATTAGGTATACTCCTAAGGGGGAGATTTAGAGTAGGTATATGTTGGTTCAATGTAAAAGGGGGTTGAATAATGAAAAAAAATTATCCTTTTACATTGATGTCAAAGGAGAAGAAAGTATCATGTGAAAAAGTGTGAGGTATCAATGGAGAAAATTGTGCAGAAGAAAAGAAAGTGCATTTAGAGTTGTGTTGTCTTTAATGGTTTTTCACATCATGTGTTGCCATTAATGACAAAGGAGGAGATTGTTGCAAGTATGAATGTGTTGTGATTGATATCAACAGGATTTCTACTGATAGGTGTTGTCATTTATGTCAATTGTGTTGTTACATGAAGAAAATGTCAAGGATATGAGAAAATCAAGAAGAAGAGGAAAATAGGTTGTTGTAGGTTGTGCATATATAGTTGAGATATTGAGGAAGTGTTGTGAGTACATGGAGATATATTTTTGTTTTAGTATCTGGAGATGAGTTGGAATGAAGTAATGAGTTGAGATGATGTCTTTGATACTTGATTTCCAAGTGCTTTTGAGAAAATTTGATAAACAAAGAAAATAGTGTTGTGCAAGTGTTTAGATTGTTCTTTGGATCATGCTTCACATTTCTTCTATATTGATGCTATACCTGTACAGATTTAGCATGTTGTTTGAGGTTTTCATAGGTTGCTATATTTGAAATTTTTGGTTTTGGATCCTTGGTGAGAGGAAGTTGTGTTTACCAGTATGAGAATTGGTTTGCAGTGTTGTATAGAGGTGTTAGGGAGAAATGTACTTGCTCCACATTCTTCGTAGTTGCTTCTCAGGACTTTTGGTTTTGAAGGAGAGTTAATGGTGTTGTTCTCTTGTTTATGTCAAGAGGATTCATGGTTAGGTGTATCAGAAGTTTCAAAAGCATGTACTTAATGTTTAAATGTGTTTTCATGGGTAACAACTAACTTCATGTCAACACTACATTTGGAAATGTTCAAGTATTAATGGATGTGTAGCGTGGAATGTGAGACTTAATTTTGGGTCTTGGTTAAGTGTTGTTTTCATCCCCTTTCATTCCTATCCACCGCAAGAATGTTTAGGTGTCGACTTAATTTAAATTTGTAAATATAATGAATAATATGCCAACCTTGGAGAAGATTTTTAAGATTGAGATTGATATAAATAAGAGTGGAGTTGTTGTGAGTTATGTGCATGAAGAGAGAAGCAAGATAGATGTGAGATCAATACAAGTAATTTTTGTGTGATGTGAATTTCAATAGAGCAACGTGAACTTCAAAGTGTTGGATTCCTTAATGTAGTGAGTCGAAGGTATCCAAAATCTTTCAATAAAGACTGTGAAAGTGTTGGAGCATTGTGTTGGATTCCTTGTTACATTGATAAAGTGTTCTCTATGTAACATTTCTCTTCTATATTCTTGTATTTCTTTATGTGGCAGTGAGCCTTGGTTGTGAGAATTTTAGACAGTGTGTCCTATTTTGGAAATGAGCCCTTTTGTACTAGTTTTGCAATTACTTATATTGTGAGCTAATCCTCACCGTGGTTTTTCCCTTATTTATTTTTCCACATAAATTTGGTGTTCTCCTTTGTATGGTGTTGTTATTTCATTTTCTATTATCTGCATTTCATGATTAATCATTATAACAAAATAAGGGTTTAATGAATGCATGTGGATCTGATTACTATTGGGGGTTTTGATTTTTTAATTTGATACAACTAATTCACCCCCCTTTTAGTTGTCTTGTTCATTCAACAATACGATTGTCCTTTTATGAATGTCATCCATGATTTTTCTTCATAATTTGCTAGTTTGACTATTCATTGAGAATAAGATTAAAAAGATTGTCTCTACCCTTATCATTTGTTCTTTATTGCCTTTGACAATGCATCATTTAGTTTTCCCCTGGCAATGACCTCCTTATGAGTTTGATGACTTGTTAATGCATGATTAACCTCTATAAGGTTTATCCTCCTTGATTCTATCATAGTAGGGTCCTTGGAACAACCTCCACACCTTCATGATGGATTTTCCTTATTGTCTTTCACCTCATTAAATGAACTATCATATGATATTTGATTGTCCCTTTAAGATTCAATTTTTCATTTGACTATGAAGGCATCCTTGCACACCTCATTGTTCATTGTTATAGGACTACCCTTGTATCTTGAAAATCACTACTTACTTCCCTTTTACAATCTATGACAATCCTCTTCAATTACCCTTTGGCAACATTTATTGCTTCTTTCACTATCTTTCTTACTTTGGTTACTCTTAAAGGACTACCTTTCATGCATTGTGTCTTCATCTTGACAAACCTTTCGCTATCTTTCCTTTGGCTTTATGACTCTAGATTGTCATTGATGGTCATGATTTATTGTTGCTATGACTGCCCTTTGAAATGACTATCATCACTTTCCTTCTCCATTATTTGAAACTTTTGAACTTGCATTTTGAATGCTTCTTGTCCATGAAGATTGTTGTCTCTCCTTATTTGTAGCTGCTCTATGCATAACTTTTATTGTTGCTTTCAATGTCTTTCTTCATTGAAGCCTTTGCCCTTGCAAAGTGATTGAAACCTTTGCTTTGTTATTCAACATCTATGTTTTTTAGTTGCTTGATGGTTGTATCCAATGACCTAGAGAGAAAAACTAGCTCCTCATTGTTCCCAAATATACAATTGCAACCATCACATTATGGGTAGGCAGAACAAGGCTTTTATTCTCTCTAATAACTTCCCAAACTTGTTGTGAACTAAAAGAAGCACAGATGGGAACAACTCCCCTTATGACTATCTTGGTAACACATGCTACACTTTAAACAAATATTTGCATGCTTCTTAACAAATTAAATGATGTTTCTAGTAAAACCCTTCAAAGCATTTAAAAGGGAAAAATAATACTCACTAGACAAGAAATATCCATTCCTCTACTAATCAAAGACAAAGTCATTGAAAAAATCATGATCTTCACAATGATAATTGCTCATTATGATGAACATGATAACATAAGGGCTTGAAAAGAACAATAGGTCTACCTTTGTTTAAGAGGTGAAACTCCACGTGCTACCTTGCATGTTATTGTATGTGCTAGAGACCATATTCTTCGAGGATTTTGGAATGGTTCCTATAAATTTGAAATCTTCCAAACTACTTGTTAACTCCTTGGTTTCCATTACAACTAAAAGTTTCATGTAAAACCTTCAATGTGATAGAAGAAAAGCCCTAAAGGCTTGACTTATCTTCATATTAGAACTCAAACTCTTTGTTTACGTGATCTCCTTCTTGCAATATTTCTTTCTTCTCCACTATTTGGTGCTCAACCTAGAGTTATCTACTCACTTTTTGCATACAAAAACGTGCTAGCATTAGTTATTTTCTCTTTTTTATTTATGCAATCTAAGTGCTTTCCACTTATTTTGGCATGATTTAAACATCATTTTTTCCTTGGGGAGATAATAGGCTTGAGAAATCCAAAGAGAAAAAGAGAGATAGAATTATTGTTGTGAGATATCTTGAGAGAGTGTTGTAGCAGAGTTGTGTGAACTTGAGAGAGAGAGAGAGATTAAAGAGTTTCCAAATGAAAGATTAGATTCAAAAATGAGAAGAGGGTGGAAGAGGAAGAGGTTTTCGAGCCATTATAGATTATTTTGAATTGTCTCCACTAACCCAAAAGGTGACAAGTGGAAAAAAACTTAGAAATTGCCTTTGAATGACAATTTTTTGTGGGACACTAGCACTATGTGCAGAAATATATGCTAGGCACTATTCTCAAGAAAATTTATGCTCAAAACTAATAAGAGACAAGAAGAACATAAGACAAATGCAAAATTTACTCAAAGTTAACTGTTGAAAATAAGGTTTGAGCATCTTGAGAGGGAAAAAGGTTGATGCAAGGGTTGAAATGAGACTACACAAGCATTAGGTAAATGGATACCAAAGTGGGCATAAAACATAGTGTGAAATTGCAAAGGGCGTGCAATTTACGACACTAAATTTTTCCTCCACTTTAGCAAGTTTATTAATCTACGTGAATATGCATGCTAAAAAGGAAAATACTAGAAATAAATAACACCAAAAGGATACTATAGAGGAAGCAAAAAAATCTTAAAATTTGATGGACCATGCCCCAATGCAGAGAACCTACAAAAAAAATACATTAGACAACAAAAATGTGCATAAGACAACAAAGTTAGAAAATAAAAACCTACAAAACCACGGGGTTAGAACATCATAAACATACATAGAAACACATATATAAAAACATAGATAACACATATGCAAATGAGAAATGCACACACACATAGACATATATATATATATATATATATATATATATATATATATATATATATATATATATATATATAAACTTTTGAATATGTAAAGTGAAAGAGACCTCAATGTGGGAGGTTGTCTCAATACTGTGTGTTGTTCTCGAAATACAACAAAAAGACAATATAGAAGAATTCTTAAATGCTTCAAGGAGGGAATGCATCAAAAATCTATGGAATCAATCAATGTAGAAGAGACTATATGACTTAAACACTAGCATGCTCTATTGCTAGGGATCATGCAAATGGTAATGTTAAAAACAGATTATGATCTAGCAAGTTGTGTTATGTTATGCAATAATTGATTTAAAGATAAAATAGATAATGCACACATACTAGCAAGTTGCATTATTCTAGGTGGCTCATACAATGATTTTGATTGACCATGGTTACTACAATTTGTGTTGTAGGATAACCATGGAAAAGATGGGACATATGAAGACCCACAATCTAGCAAGATGTATTATGCTAGTTGGTTCATATGCTACCAATGATGTTTGGAGTGTAAAAATAGATATTGCCTTAGGGGGATAAGATATATAAGTGCCACAAAGGGAAAAGATAGATAGGGGGCATGTAAGAATGCATAAGTTAGAAACATATTTTCCCCCCATTAAATATGAACATGTGAAGTATGTTGGCATTTTAAGGAAAGAAAAGGGGAAGAAAGAATAAAGGGAATCCTTAGGAAGGATGCACACCTCCAAAAAAAATATCCTTTCCCCCCAAAATATAGGTGAGGACAACCATGATAAAGAATATTATGTTGTTACCAAAGATAAAGTATGTTTTCACATGAGATTGTAGCACCATGAATGGTAATGAGCAAACAAAAATAGCTATGATCGTTACATAGTGAGTAGAAACACAATAGAAGAAAAATAATGATTTAGAGTGAAATGGATAGAGGTGAACCTCAATATCACTTTTCATGTGAAGAAAATATAGGTTTATCAAAAATGGGAGTGATGGAACCTAGTCAAAAATTTGTTGAATTTTATCTTTCAAGGCTTGAAATTCATTGGTGAAATCTAAGCATTTGATGATATACATAGAAAGAAAGTTTTGTTTGAACATGTTTATGAAATTTCTTGTGTGTAGGAGGGGGAAGATGTTAGGATAAGGTAAAATTAACCTTGTAATCCTATGTTATTTATATATCTCCATGTTCCTTGGAATGTGTTCTAGAGAACATGAGAGAAAATCATTAAATTTTGGCAAGTTGTAATTATATTTCAAATAGAGGATTTAATTTTGGTGGAGGTTAGACATCAAAAATTGATAAGTAATCTTTCTTAGGCTTCTATAATGGGATATGAAAGGTCTTGGATGCGGTCACAAGATTGGAGAAAAAAGGTGTTTGTTGGTGTTCCATCGAGGAGTAGAAAAGAAAGCCAAGAGTTGGATAGGCTATGGGTTAGGCGCCTATGTTGGAGCCTTGTAATTTTCATTTAATATATATATATATATTTTTATTTTTTTCCAAGAAGGGGGCGTGGGTTTTTCAAGTGGTTTTGCACCTCTTTTTTTGTTTACCATTCATGGTTTTTCCTCCCACAAGTTTTATAAACTGGAGCCATGAGATGGTGGTTTTATGTTGAGTTCTTTTAAGTAATAAGGTGTTTTCAAATTTATCAAAGATCAATAGTTGAGTGTATTATTGTGTACTCTCATTTGAATTTTAATAATATACTTTCCCTTTTTTTCTCATGTGAAGCTTTTCCTTTGAATGGTTTCTCCATGTAAATCTAGCATCACATTTTGTTTTCCTTTTTATATTGTGATGTATGTTGCAATCACATGTTTAAATTTTATTTTCATATATAAATTCATTTACATAAGTTCATATTGTAGCTTTCCTTCACCTTTTTTTCAATAGAAGAGTGATCAGGTGTTCTTTAAGAAGCCTCAACAAGATATGCTCTTGCTTAGATAAATGATAAGGAGAAAGAAGCAATCCTCTCTCTTGTGGAGAAAAGTTTGATTTTTTAGAAGAAGAGGTCATAGATACATCATAAAATGGAGGGTATGTAGACAAAGACAAAGTTTGGTAACCTAATCCCAATGTAGAAGAGTGTAGTGTCAATTCCACAAGAACCTTAACTCTGTGTTCCATGCAACCAAGACCATTTCCTTTATATCCATTCTTAGAAATAATTTAAATATAATCCCATAATGTGCCTCCAAATTAGAGGGAGGAGATTCAACATCAATAGCTTTAACAAAATGAGAAGTATAAGTGCATTCTTTAGAAGAAGTACTAGCTAAATTTATAGAAGAAAAAGGATTGATTCTAGCAAGAGAATGTGAGTCCTTTTTAAATGAAGGAATATAAAATTTAGAAGGGTCAACCTTATATTCACGAGGCCTATGGGGGATTAAATATAAGTAGCCCCAATCATCACCAATACATGTGTTTTCTATAGAAGAAGAAGGATTTGAAAAATCCAATCTAGAAGAAACATCATCTCTATGAGGAATAGGAGTGATAAAATCATCCTTGGAAGGAGTATTGAAGGATGATATTATATTATTAGGAGACAATGAAGGAAAGGAGGATTTGAAGACCAACTCATTTCAGCCATTTGACAATAGTGAAGGGCATCGTGGTTAGCCTTGATTGTAATTACTTGAATAAATTTAATAGATTAATGCAAGCTAGAAAGAATTGCACTAATAGCGTGAATTCACAATCTCCCTAAAAGAAAGTTATATGATAGAACATCTAGTATTTTATATACCAAGGTGGGAATTGTAATAAGTCCTAATTAAAAAGGTAGTATTATTGTACCTAGATATTTTCTACCAACATTATCAAACCCACGAGTAGATAAAGATGTAGCTGCTAGAGAATTAGTATCTATAAATTAAGCTTAGGTAGAAGATTAGCACTAAAAACAATGAGCATTGAACTAATATCAACAAGAGTGCATCTAGTATATTCTTTATGAAGACTTATCATTAAGGGATTAACTTGATTTTGTACTTGTAAAGAAGGAAGTTCATGCAAATAGAATGTAATATTCAGTGTATCAGGACAAATATATTATATTAACACATTTACATATTTTGGTCTAACGAAAGAAGGAAAAATAATTTTCTATAAGGCTTCTTGAAGAATTCCATGATAAACCAGATATGTTTGAAGTAGATCTCCAGAGAGAGTTCTTAGCAAGAGTAACATGAAGTTGCTCGATAAGATCATATTCACTAGGATATTTTTAGGTTGGTGTAGGTGCTTGAGGAAGCATGGATTGAGAAGTTGGAAGAGAAGTTGGAATATCAACATTCTACTTATTTCTTCAAGTCTTATAAGTGTGGGCTATTGATTTATAATTAGTAGTCAAATGAACTTTTTAAGTAATAACTTGGAGGGCGTGTTGTAGAAGGATCACCAAAAATGGTTATTACTCTCTTTGGTCATGGATTTTCTCTAGTAATGTAGATTACTAATCTCTTAGGTTTGTCAAGAACACCAAAGATAACAATTATATTAACAAATTTATTATAAATTTTAGAAAAAATATTGTGTCAAGAACAACAAAGATAACAATTACATTAACAAATTTATTATGACTTTTAGAAAAAAATATTGTGAATAGTAATAGACTTACCCAACATCCCTTCAGTAGGTGGGATGAATCCATTAACAATTGTTGATTTAACATTATTATTTTCTTGTTGAGGAATATGATATGTAAGGGAAGGAATAGAAGTAATTTTCTTTGCATCTATCCTTGAAGGATTCGATGTTAAATTATGATTTTCATTCACAAATGCATCATTGATAATATAGGGAGCATTGGAATGAAGGGAACGTAATGTTATATCAAAAAAAATCAATGATTTCATCTGCTTATGCCAAAATATCCTCAGTCATAGGAGGAATTTCAAGAGAGGGATTAAGAAAGAAGAGTGAGATAGGAAAGAGTAAATCACTTTCACATGCTTTTAGGAAAATATATTGAAGTTTCTTAATAAAGTTGGAAAGTGATATAAGAAAAGAACATATAAAATTCATTTTAAAAAGACCACAACAACAAAGAAATATTTTGTTTTAATAACTAAGGTTTTAAGTGTAAGAGTGGCAAGTTCACCAAAATTTAATGTACCACAACCACACAAATAAGAAAGTGGTGTAGCACATCAAGTTAACCAAAATGTAATGTAGGAAATTTGACTTTGACAAAAGGAAGACTAAGTTCCTTTGAGAGTAAACTTCACTACATACACTCAAATTAGATTAAATAACTAAAATGTTTAAATGGAAATAACTATTGAAAATATCTACTAATAGAAAGATAAATAAAATGCAATAATTTCAAAAATGAAAATTATAGATGTTAAAGAACTTATGATTTATATTTGAGAGTCTCACCCAAGGACGAAAACACATAGCGTGCGAACATCCTCGTGTCGCACTGTTGTCTGACACAAATGTGAGCAACAAGTCCCTAAATGCATAGTGTAAGTTCTAGAATCCACCTAACCTACAAACACAACAAGAAAAATACTTGGGGTTGCTTGGGATTTTTCCCTAGTCAAACCCCTATTTTGGTGTTTCCACCTCCATAGAATCCAATATAGATAGATAAAAAGATAAATGATTTGATAAGGGATGTGATAAATCCCCAAGATGCTCAAAGATACAAGATAAAAATAATGATAGTACTTGAAAGGTTTGAGAAAGCCAAAGAGAAAAAGAGAGCTAGAAAGATTGTTGTGAGATAGATCGAGAGAGTGTTGTAGCAAAGTTGTGTGAGCTTGAGAGTACAAAGAGAGAGGGAGAAAGCACAAAGAGTTTCCAAATGAAATATTGTATTAAAAAATGATAAGAGGAAGAGGTTGTCGAGCCATTACGAATTATTTCAAGCCATTTTCATTGACCTGAAAGGTGACAAGTGGAAAAATGCTCAAAAATGGCCTTTGAATGACAAGTTATTGTGAGATGCTAGTGTTATATGCGGATGTCCACACTAGGTGCTATTGTTTAGTCAATTTATGCTAAAAAAGGACAAGAGACGAGAAGAATATAAGAGAAATATAAAAGTGGAAAAAAAGTGACTTTTGAAAAGAAGGCTTGAGCGTCCTAAGAGGGAAAAAGACTAATGTAAGGGCTAAAATGAGCCTACACAAGCACTAGGGAAATGGATACCAAAGTGGGCATAAACATAGTGTGAAATTGCAAAGGGTGTGCAATTTATAACACTAAATGATTATTAATGGTAGGAATAGAGATTGAAATCATCATGGAAGTACCTCAACCATTAGACCATGCTATCATGACAAGGAATTAATGATGGGTAGAATTTTGGGAATGTTTCAAACCTTTGGGTCTCTAGATTTAAGGTGGGCATGCCTAGTATTTCTCATCTTTATCTAGGAAGGGGTAGGTACAACATAATTACATATAGGCCTCAAAAAATATTTGAAGGAGACATTTTCTTGCACACATTCAATGAGATGGAGATCAATGGTGGATGGAACTTTGGAAATCTATCAAAATATCCATCTTCATAAAATTATACAAAGACATGTTATAGAATAAAATAGAATACTTTTAGCATCCATGAAGCCAAAGATAACCTATGAGATATTGAACCACCATTTTTTCTTTTCGAAGTGTTGACCTTCTACTATTCAATTTGATAGTGAACTCCCTCATTGTCTCAACTATTTCCTCGCTAAATAGATCTTGAAATGAATTTTCTTCTAAATTACTTATGTACTTGATCTAGATGTCATTGTAAGCTTTATAGTCCAAAATAAAAATGTTTTTCTCTTTATTTTATCCCAACTATGCAAAGGACACAAACTTTGTCTTCTCATACCTCTTTTGGCCTTTTCCATCTACCTTTTTCACACCAAAGGTGATGTAATGTAGTCCTTAACTGGGCTATGAGAATATTTGCTCTCTAAGCAATATTGACCTCTAAATAGGTCATTTATTGATGGTCAAAAGTGGGTTTAAATTGGTCAAGGTAATATTTCTTCTTTTTCCCGAACACCTTTTCCCACATAGACTTGTGAAACTTATCTAGAACAAATGTCTTTATTTATTTTCTATTATTAAGAAATAATTCAAGTGAAAGTGGCATATTATCATCCACTTATAGTTTTGTTTTATTTGTGATTTATTCATTTTTTTCTCAAGGCATCTTAATGAGGGCTACACCACCCAAACCCCACACAAAACATAATAACAAATAACATAGGAAATGCAAGATAGAAAACAACCCACTTTCAATAATTTTCCAAAAATGAAATTATAGATTCAAAAATTACAGGGCTACAACCTCATGGGCTTGATTCATTACATCCAAATCAACTTTGAAAATAAAATCTATTATTCAGAGCCACAATTTGCACTAATGGAGCCACCTTCTACAACCTCTACTTAACCCTTTTATTTTTACCCAATAACCACCCTAGAATGTTCTAGAAAGTATAACTTTCCCTTTTGTTTTGGTGCCAAAAGTCCCACCGTTTGATTTCTTGCCTAGGAAGATATTTTAATGAAATTCACTTTTTAGTGGGGCAACTTCACAGGGCCATAACTTTTGATATGGGTGTTCAATTTGCTATTATAATATATCGTTGGAAATTTGTCAAAGAAATCTACAACGTCGAAAGCATCAAAGATCATTTAGTCCAATTTTAGAGCTATTTTAGGGAATCTAAGGTTTTCAAATTTGAATTTGAAGTTGATTAGAGAAATTTCTCAAGATGGAAACTTTAGTATCTCCCAAACCATACAAGGTATTGATATGATTCTTCTTCCATCAGAAATATTTTTCAGTTCCACTCCTTGGGGTAAATTTTAAGGTCCATACAAGCCCGTTGAGGTCAACTTACTAAAAATAGTAAGTGACCATCTTTTGCCTTTTCTTACTTCTGATTGTCTTACAACCCCTTAAGTGCCATCATGGGACTCAAAACAACTAAAGAAAATAAGGGAAAAAAAAAATTAGGTGATGCAAGATTGCTCCTACACCATTGGATCCTTCTGCATCAGACACCTAGGGTAATTTGAAAAGTGACCCTGTCACTTCTTAGGAGTTAGATGGAAACCAAGATGGTTAACCTTAGCATCAAACAACCATGGTGAATCTTCAACAGGCCTTCCTCTCCATTTCACCAAGTACTTTGCATATTGCTTGTTTCTTGTGCTTCTACCCACACGACTATCCAAAATTTCTTCTATCTCCTCCTTTCTTGAAGTAGGTGTTGGAATATTCCACTGTGCTATTATTTTTTCATCAATTCCTCCTTCATGATATTTTCTTAAATCTGAAATATTAAACACAATTGAAATATGAATTTCATCAGGTAACTCTACCTCATATGCATTTCTTGAATCATGCTTCTTCAAAATCTTGCATTGTCCAAATTTCTTCATCTTTACCTTGTTGTATGTACCAAATAAAAACCTCTCCTTTTGTAAATGAACCATGACTTCATCTCCTACCTGGAGCTCTTTATACCTCCTTTTCTAATCTACCTTATCCTTATGTTGTGAGTTCATCTTATTGATATGTTTTTTCACCTCTTCATGCAAATTCTTTAGGTGCTCAGCAAAATTTTCAGCCTCAACACTACTCTTCTCCCCCTTATCCATCTTTCTCAATTCAGAAGTAGTTCTTGGACTACTCCCATACATAATTTGGAATGGTGATTTACCAATGCTCCTATTGATAGAATTTTTGTAAGCAAATTCTACATGTGGTATAATCAAATCCCATCCCTTAGGCTTATCTCCTACTAAGCATCTTAGATGTTACCCAAACTTCTATTCACCACCTCCATTTTTCCATCAGTCTATGGATGGTGTGTAGAACTAAAATTCAAATCTTTCAACTTCTTCCATAATTTCCTCCAAAAATAACCAACAAATTTGGTATCTCTGTCTAAAACTATACTCTTTGGTAGACCATGTAGTCTCACCACCTCTATGAAAAACAACTCTGCAACATGAACATCATTGGTCTTATGAAACAAAATGAAATGTGACATCTTTGAAAACATATCCACCACCACAAATATGTAATCATGCCCTCTCTTTGTCCTTGGAAAGCTAAGAACAAAATCCATGCTAATGTCCTCCCATGGCCTCTCAGGTACAGGTAATGGTTGGTACAATTCAGTATTCTGACTTGTTCCTTTCGCCACCTAACATACTCTACAACTCTACACAAACTTCTTCACATCTTGTTGTAACTGTGGCCAATAATAATTCTCACTAGCAAGAGCAATGGTCATATCTTGATCGTAATGTCCAACCAATCCTCCACTATGCTTCTCCTTGATTAGATTCTCCCTCATAGAACTCCTTGGAATGCACAATTGGCTTCCTCTAAACAACATCACCTCTTGGATTAAGAAATCCAACTATCTTGTCCTATCCAATGTAATAGGTTCCAAAAAAGCATTCCAAGCTTTTGCAAATTCTAGATTTTCAAGATACAAACTCTTGAGTTCATTGAACCCAACAACCTCATAACTCTACAAAAAATCAAACCATTTTAAGTGCCTTTGATTCAACTTTCCTTGACTATTAAGATACTAGAAAGCTTGATGATCAGTATATAAAACAAATTCTTTTGGAACAAATAGTGTCTCTATTTCTTTAAAGGCTGAACTATAGCATAAAATTCCTTATCATAGACAGAATATTTCTTCTTAGCATCATTCAACTTCTCACTAAAATAGGCAACAAGCTTACTTCTTGACTCAAAATAGCTCCTATGGCACTACCACTAGCATCACAATCTACCTAAAAGACCTTATTGAAATATAGAAGTTCCAAAACAGGTTGCTCTATGAATTTCTTCTTCAACAAATCAAAACTCTTTGTTTCTCCTATAGTCCATTTAAAATCCTTTTTATCCCCTCTCATTGCTTCAGTTAGAGGTGCACAAATACTACTAAAATTCTTAATAAACTTTCTGTAAAAACTTGTTATACCATGAAATGATCTTACCTCTGTAACATTCTTCGAGGTAGGCCATTCAATGATAGCTCTCACCTTCTTTGGATCCATTTTAAGACCATCTGCCAAGACAAAAAATCCTAGATACACCAACTCCCTCTTCACAAAACTACATTTCTTCAAATTAATCAACTTCTCCTCAGCTTCTCAAAAACTCTTTGGATATGCATCAGGTGCTCCTCCAATTTCTTACTGAAAATCAAAATATCATCCAAATAAACAATAACAAATTTTCTTAAGAATTCTTTAAATACCTCATTCATAAGCCACATAAATGTGCTTGATGCATTGGTTAGCCCAAAAGGCATGACTAACCACTCATATATGTCCTCCTTAGTTTTGAATGTTTTCTTCCATTCATCTCCTTCTCTAATCTAGATCTAGTGATATCCACTCTTCAAATCTATCTTTGTGAAGTACTCAGCTCCACTCAAAAAATCCATAATGTCATCCATCCTTGACAAGGGAAATCTATACTTGATAGTAATCTTGTTGATAGCTCGGGAGTCTGTACACATCCTCCATTCTCCATCCTGCTTTGGTGCTAGTACTTTAGGCATTGCACATGGACTCAAACTCTCTCGAATCAATCCCTTCTGCAACAACTCTTGCACTTATCTATTCAACTGTTCATTATTTTCTAGAGTCATTCAATGGGTTGCCTTATTTGGCAGACTAGCTCTAGGAATCAGATGCATGTAATGGCTCATCTTCCTTATTAAAGGAAAACCTTCGGGTACATTATTAGAAACAATATCCTGAAACTCATTCAACAAATAACCTCTACCAGTACCTCATTAGTATCTTCTTTATCAACTCTAGAGATCTATGCAAAACACATATGCTCATGCCTCATACCTTCTAGGAACTTTCTTCCAGCAACTAAACAAATTCTTTCATTACTACATACCTTTTCTTTTTCCTCCCTCAGGGGTTTCAACTTATGATGAATGCCATCCTTTGTCAAGGAATAGGTGTTAGCATGTCCATCATGCACCACTCACCAATCAAACTACCACGGTCTTCCTAACAACACTCGATAAGCCTTCATAGGTATAATATCACACAAAACCTTATCCTTATAGTTATCAATCTTAAACTTTACCAAACATTTCTCATTGACTAATCCCCTACGGTCCTTTTACAACCATACTATCTGGTATGGTTTTGAATGTTGTCTCCTCTCCAATTGCAATTTACTAACCATTTCTTCTAAAAAAAATTTATTAGTGCTACCTCCATCAATGATAACATTACAAAATTTACCTTCATACTTGGATCAAGTGTGGAATAGGTTCTTTCTTTAATTTGGTTCCTTCTCATTCAGCAAGGCTCTTCTAACAACAAGGGCGTCTCCTCTTTTAGCATCTTCATAATGTAAAGACTAAGCATCTTCATCCACATGGGCAACTTAGGCATTACCTTCAAGTCTTCTATTTGTCCTCCCTTGATTTTGAGGACACTTATAGGATCTATGTCCTTCTCCGCATTGAAAATAGGTTCTACGGAAGCCTCCTCTTCCTAGTCCTCATCTAGATATTCCTCTTCCTCTTTGGTCTCTATTCTAATCACAAAGAATCTCCTTTCTGGTTCTGGCTGATACTAGATCCTTCAACCTTCTTTTGATCTTCATTTTGACCTCCATATGACTATCTACTAGTCTTTCCACCATGACCCCCACCTCTTTGCTTGCTTTCAAACCTTTTATTCAACTTTTCTTCTACCTTCAAAGCAAACTGATATACATCTTCAATGGTAGACATTCTTACTAGACCCAACTCTTCTTGAATACTCAACTTCAACCCATTTATGTAATGAGCAACTTTTCCCTTGTTGGCCTCAAAATGGCCTGTCCTAATCAGGAAATGATAGAATTCTTCTCTATACTCCTTGACAGATTTTCCCACTTGTTTCAACCCTTTCATCTTCTTCAACAAATCTAGCTCATAGTCCACAGGAATGGACTATCTTTTTAATTTCTCCACCATCCAATCCCATCTGGTTATTTTCTCTTTTCCTCTTTGATTTCTTTCTAGTTGTACCTCTTTCCACCAAATATTTGCATGACCCTTGAGCTTGGTCTTTGCAAACTTGACCCCCTCAGAATCTTCCACCTCCTCATACTCAAAGTATTCCTCCATTTCATTGATCCAATCAATCAACTCTTTTGGGTTAAGATTTCCAGAAAATGTAGAAAAAAATCATCTTTGGCCTTTTCCCAATCTTAGAGATGGCCTTAAATAATCTGACTTGCTCTAGATCTACTGCATCTTGTTCTTCCTCAAACTATTCCTCATTTTTAGCTTCATCTTCACTTTTATCTCCTCTCCTTGGCCCAAACCCTTGATGTGGCTCCTCTTGCAATGCTTGAACTTCTTTGCAAGGCTCTAAAACCATCTTCTGGTACAATAACATTTCTTCCACCACCACAGTTTCTTTGTGGAGGCATTCTAATCACTTTTCTCAAAAACCCACAACCACAAGTCCTAATGCAAACTACCTCATGTTTGGCGATCTATTTACACAATCAAGAAAACCTACTCTAATACCACTTGATGAGGGCTACACCACCGAAACCCCACACAAAACACAATAAAAAATAACAACACAGAAAATGCAAGATAAAAAACAATCCACTTTCAATTATTTTTTGAATTCATAAATTATAGGGCTACAGCCTCATGGGCTTGATTCATTACATCCAAATCAACTCTGAAAATAAAATCTATTATTGAGAGCCACAATCTGCACTAATGGAGCCACCTTCTACAACCTCTATTTAACCCTTTTATTTTTACCCAATAACCACCCTAGAATGTTCTAGAAAGTGTAACTTTCCCTTTTGTTTTGATGCCAAAAGCCTTGTCATTTGATTTCTTGCCTAGGAAGATATTTTAATGAAATTCACTTTTTAGTGGGGCAACTTCGTGAGGCCATAACTTTTGATCTAGGTGTTTGATTGCTATTATAATATATCGTTGAAAATATTTTGAAGATATCTACAATGATGAAACCATCGGAGATCGTTTCGTCCACTTTTTGAGCTATTTTGGGGTTTCTAAGGTTTTTAAATTTGAATGTGAAGTTGCATTGGAGAAATTTCCTAGGACGGAAGCTCTAATATCTCCCAAACTATATAGGGTATTGAGACAATTCTTCCACCTCAAAAATATTTTTTAGTTCCATTCCTTGGGGTAAATTTTAAGGTCTATACGAGCCCGTTTAGGCTAACTTAATAAAAATAGTAAGTAATCATTTTTCACCTTTTCTGACTTTTAACTGTCTTACACCCCTTAAGTGTCATCATGGGACTCAAAGCAACTAAAGAAAATAAGGAAAAAATATTTTTTGGGTGATGCAAGATTTCTCATACACCACTGGATGCTCCTGCATCACATCTTTAAAGCCAATACTGGGCCATTGATTTTCCTCCACCTGCCCATTTTTTTTTCAAATATCTTTAAAGACACACTACAACAATGGCTTAAATAGAAATTGTGTATTTCAACAAGAAGAATCTAATAAGTAACCAAAGTTTTTAATTTGAGTTTTCTTGTGATTATGATTTTTTTATTCTCTCCATCTACATCCATTTGGTTTCTAAAGTGTTGCTAGCTCATATTTCACACCCATGAAGCACCATCATAATCACTAATAGCCCAAGTTGAGTTTGAATAGTTTTCCAATACCATAGCTCTACCTCTCCGCATCCATTTTGAAGGCAAAAAATGATGTAGGGACTTCTGAAGGCCATAAATTTTGACTCAAGGGTCTACTTGACTTGAAATTTCATGTGAATGAGTGTCTCGAAGAGTTGAGTTTGCATGTCAAGTGACACTTTTTCAAGGTTTCTCTCAACCTTATAAGGCCTCAAAATGAAGTTTTCATCTTTTTTCCAACAATTTCTAAATTTGGGTTTTTTCAAGTTTTTTTATACAATTAGAGGTTTTTAGTTCACAATTGGTCTTACTTTAGTTAGACTCAAATAATTGGCAAGTTTTACAACCAAATGAGTAAGCATGCAACAGTACTAAAAATAGATAGATTTTTGGGAGGAATTTTTACTAGTTAAGGATTTTATTTTTTAATTAGAGAAGATAGAATGAAGATGAAAAGAAAAACCTTTTGTAATTGAATTTCTTACTATCAATAATATAGATGAATATTATAATCTGAATCCTTGGCTACACCAAAAAACACTCTCCAACCTCCTAGAGTTCTCTTCCTTTTACAAGTTTCCCAACTAAACTTGTTGAAGTCAATCCCAAGGTATTTACAGTATGTTAGTTCCTCTAAATACTTCTTTCAAAATGAAAGAAACCATTTATTTTTCATTCTATTGGAGAAGATCATGATCTTGGTCTTTCTAGTGTTAACTTGCATACTTGCATCTTTGCAAAAGTGTTCAAGGGAAAACAATTTCTCTTGCAACCCTTGAGCAAACCTACCAATCAAAATAAGACCATTGACATATAAAATAATCCTCACAACATATTCTCATAGAAGAACACCATCCCCACCTTTCAAATTCTATTATTTTTCAAGTTTGTTGATATAGACCAAAAAGTGTAGGAGATAATGGCTAACCTTGTTTAACTCCAATGTCGCTCCTAAAAATTTATGAAGTACCTACTTGAGTTATGATTTTACCCACGCTGCTTCATGGAGCCTATGGATAGTTGCACTCAATTACACTAGAATAGCAAGATCATTCTACACAATAACCTATCCCTTGGAACTGTGTTGAAAGCCTTCTTGAAATTAAAAAAAAAAACAACAATAAGCTTCTTTCTCATTCCCAACTTTTTCAATGATATGTCTCTATGATTCCATGATCAATTGTTGAGTGATTTGGCCTAAAAACTACTTGTCCTTTTGCTCTCATTTCTTTTTCTTCTTCCCACTTGTTGATTCTATGCTCAACCATTATTCCAAACAATTTTGCAAACAAAGGATTGATCATGGTGGTTTAGTAGTTGGAAGGATTATTAACATCCCCACTCATATAGATGGTATTTCTAAGTTGGTAATCCAATCTCTTAGAAACCCATATTAAATGATGTTGAAAATTTTCACAAATGTGAGGAACAGGGACTTTCATCCCCCATTTTGGGTATTCAACTTGAAGCTCAACCATGCCACTAGTCTTTCTTAGACCCAATTCATTAATGCCTTAACCCATTGCAAAGTTGATAATTTATTTGTCGTGTTGATCCTAGGAGGGACCTCAACCCTTGACTCCTACCCATACATTTTTTTTGCATATTCAAACCATTAAGTGGATAGTATGTTATTCTTCCTTTGTCTTTTTCTTAACTGAATTTACCTCCAAGAAAGTTTTGGGTTATTCTTTCCTAGATATTAGCTCTTCTTCCCTTGTGTTCATGAACACCCTTTTATTACTTTTAAAATCTACTTGTATAACTTTATGTTCTCCTTCTCTTTATGTGGATTCCTAAGAGCTCTATTTGTAGCTTTGTAGTCCTTATCAAATCAAGCATTTGATGGAAAATGATTTATTTTCTTCTTGTTGTTCTTTGTCCTTTGACAACACTCAATCACCTCTTAAATTATGCTTGTTAGCTCATGAACTTTTAGACCCATGATTTGTTTCTTTCTTTTTGCATTAATAGCCTTAATGTTTCCTTGAAGATATCACAGTTTTCTTGGGTTAAAAGAAATTTTCCCTTTGTTAGAGGTTGGTGAATGGGTTGTTCCTATAGTATATGTTGATTTTTCTATCAAGAAGCTAAATTGGATTATGGCCTTATTTTAAATCACCAAGGGGATCTTCAATCACAACCTTTATTATCTTATCAATCAAGCTTTGCAAAAAAATGGAATAATCCACAACACTTGCTCCATTGTAGGTCTTGCATGTATAATTTCCTTTTTGGGGAGAAGGAAAGAAGATGTTGTTAATCCCTCCCTTCGAAACTAATTTGTTGGTCTAAGTATAGCCAAGTTGCCTCAACAAACAATAGCTAAGTGTGAAGACCTTTTAGAGGGGAGGCCACCATAAAACTACCCCTTAGTCAATATAAGACCTAAATAAGGGAGTTGTGTTTTCTCTATGGCTATTATATCCAAAGAAGCTCTTCCATCTACTCATACAATTGCAAATAATCAAATCAAAAGTGTCACATAGAGCAAGTAGCTCTTCACCAAAATGATTAATATCTTTGTTATCCGTTGAAAACTCCTTAACCATTGGTGTTTATCCTCTTCAATAAGCCATAGAGAATTGTTATCCTCCTTGCTACATAAGATTTTAATGTGTTCATTAAGTGTCCTTGCATCGAAACCACCCAATAGAAGAATTTCCCCTTGTTGGGAGAAATATGAAATCCCTTTTTCTGTGTTGTAAAAGGGTCCTTACAATCCAACTCATTTTTTTTGTAGGTTTTTTACACCAAGGGTGCAAAATAACATGCTAAAATTCTTATGTGTCTATCATTTAAAATATAAAAACCAAATTTATCGCTTATTTGGGTTTTCTTTTTCCAACTAATTGCTTCTTTCCCATGTTGCTTTATTAAGACCATCATGCCACCATAACCTTTGCCATTTTCGGTCACATCATTCCAAACTACAAATTCCATGTACCCTTCAAAAGTAGGCATCTTGCACCCATTGTGCTCATGAGTTTCTATGAAACATGTTATGTCTCTTTCATTAACAATAGGCCCTAACCTAGGTCCCCTATTCCATGGGTAACCTCTACAATTTAAACTGGCTAATTTAAATGCTCCAGGGAGGGCCCTACTTGCTATTTATCTTGGGACCAAAGGCTCAAAGCAGGATCCTTACCTTTTTTCACCCCTTCTTACAATGTTATATTCCCTGTTGCCATTGTTACCTTTGCTACCCTTCTATTGTGATGTAGGGACAATAAATTGGTAATGATGTTTTTTCTATTTTACAACCACGCCTTTATGCCTTCACCTTGCTGCTCTTACTTTGGCTAATTCCACTTTATTTGCCTCTTACTCCATTGAGGTCAGATCTTCATCCAAAAAAAGACATGAGCCCTTCAAATTTCTCTTTTCTCTTAGAAGTTGGTATTCGTCTTCTATACTCAACAAGGCAACTTTGATAGGTTTGATATCCTCTTCACTTAACTTTTCATCCCTTCTTGCTTAGCAGATTTGTCCCCTCCAATGCAACTTGTCCCTTAAAAAAAGACTTGTAAGATTGAAATTACTTCCGATTTTGTCATAATCTATTACCCCTCTAATTATATTTTTAACTCTTTCCTGCCTCGTTTTGTGTTCTCTTGTTTTTGTTCTATTATCATTTTCCCTTACTCTTCTACCCCTACCAATTGGGCCTTTTACTACTTGAGCGCATGATTTGACTTCCTTTGAGTCAATTCCCTGTAAAAAAAATTCCCCCAACCCCTAAATGTTTGTTTGTTGTAAGGATTTTGCTCCACCCCTTGCCATCTTTGAATCTGCCAAGTTCTATGTTTGTTTTTGCTGATTCATGCATGGTTTGCTATTCTTGTTTCATTAATTGCCATTCATGCTTCCCTACTTCTACAACTATTTGCAGTCTTGCCACCTATTCCTTTCACTCTTCTACTAAAGGTTGGTTTGCAATATGCTCTCACAAAGCTTGTAGTTACTTTCTTGCTCCTTTGCTTTGATACGTTCTGGTCTCTTTTTGACATTTAGTAACTCTCGCACATATGAAGTCTGACCAAGAAAGAGGAGTTGATATGGGACTATATATATCCTTTCTTCCCTATGGTCCCTAACATCTTGCCCTTAAATTTTTGTACCATATTATTAATGTGTAGTATTAGAAAGAAGCTCATAAGTCATTAGATTATAGATCAATGGCAGGCTTTTATTTGAAGGTGCAGCTGCATCCTATCCCAGTGAAGCTTGTAAATTGACTTCAAGGTGATCTGAAACCTTGACACTAAGGGCGGCAGCACCAATAAGTATTATGAAGTTATGAACACTACACTGTCCTCAATAAGGGTCAAGGTTACTAAGAACTTGCATACTACATCTTAGGAAAGTGGAACTAACAGACTCTAGCGATGATATGCACAACAATCCACAAGATTGATATATCTCCATGATGTGCACTAATGAATCCAAAAGAGCGGTAACGCAACAACTAATGTGCACAATCCAAACATCCGTTCTAATTTCAGTATGATGAATTGAACAGCAAATAACTTATGAACCACTCGTGGCCCATTCCTACATTCGTCATATAGATAATTTTGTTTTCATTAATTACAAGAGTTATAGTAGAAAAATAAGCAAAAGATGTTTTAGCAATACCCCAAATTGATTACATAAAGACACAACAGCATGAAAGAAAATCACAGAAGTTTGTCAAAAATGAATTAGAGTTGCCATTAATCTGCTTCTGACATGCATGTGGAAAGCAGATGGATTAACTTTGAATTTTAATGAATTCCCTACTTTGATGGAGTATTTGTGCATGCACGTGGGGTCTTGTTTTAACATCATTATTGCGACTCCATGTTGAACAATCTTCCTCAGATTTTTGCCCATTTTCTGTCCTGTAGATGCCGCATATCACTTCTATCGATGATTGCCACAAGAGTTCATCAGAAGGTCCTCATGAACAACTCTGTAAGGAGTCAAGCTGGATTCCATGTGTGCCATTCTAATGTGATCATTTATGTGCATCCGACTACCTTGGAGCCCAAATAACCTTGTGCACAACTTGTCTCTATTGGACTGCCAATAATGTTTTTCTTAATCTTAATTTTGTAAGCCTTTTCTCCAGCAGTTTGATCATTTCCATCCTAATGCTTTTCCAGGTGTTGTGTTGAGGTTTTTTCTTCCATCAGTTGGAAGATGCGATGCCATACTCCTTTGAGGTGTAGTCATGTCTGTTTTGGCCTGAACCAAAATGAATCTTTGGTTGGAAATAAAGCTCTTAACGACAGTTAGCCACTTATACAAACAAAGAGAAATTACAAAACAAATTGAAGCAAAGTTTTTTGGCACATCCAATGTAATTGGTCAACTCGCTGATATCAGAAAAGAACATGTACTATTAGGTCAAAATGATTAATAGAATAATCTGGATACAACATTTGGTACAAGGATGTTTACAACTTTACATCAAACAAATGTAGCCTGGTGGCAGTTATTTGTGAATATTGATTGCTACATTTACAGAATATAAAATCACTTTTAAGAGATAATACTGAATCCGTTCCAGCATTTCCATAAACATGTGTTTTATAGAACCCAGAAGCCCAAGATTATCCCTGAAAAGAATAGAATAAATGAATGGCAGGAATGAAAAATAATTACAACCTTGGGTGTAAGAGTGTCCAGACTTGCAAGGCATTCATTTCTTCAACAAACTCTTCGATAAATCACAGATAGCGGAATGGCCATTTCATCACCTAAAAAAATGTCATGAAACTGAGCAAATGAATATTTCCCGGTTCAAAAGGCTAGTGCTTCATTCTCAATATGGCCTTTCAATTACTTTAGCCAAGTTGGCATAATATACAGAAGAGGGAAACCAGTTTTAACTGGTAACTCTGAACTATCTGCAACCTTTTAAGGAACATATTAAGGAAGCAAGAACACTGGTTGAAAATAGCTTTAGCCTAAGCTTTTGCTTCCTTTCATCACGATTGCTTCGTTTCACTCCAAATTTTATGCCACTAACATATTTTGCTCTGATAAGCTGCACTGTAAAATCTGGTCCTCCTGCGTCCTGCAACATTTACAAATAAAGATATTTAATGAATTAGAATTCATGCACTTAATACAACCAAGAAAAACTAACTTTGCTCTATGTGAATTAGTTGAATGCTGCTCTGAAAAACAAGATTTAATATTGGAATCTTGCGATTTCATTCTCTTGGGCAATTAGTCACTGAATATAGCCCTGTCATCGATAACTTGGTGCTTCTGCATTTGAACCATCATTAGATCCAAACATTTCAATAGTTTGTGTTGTAATGTCCCTTTTTTTCAAGATTGAGCTAAGTTGAAACCCAAAACGCCCATCATACATTTTCTGTGGGTTTTGGGAATTTTGCACTAAGGAAATGGGATTAAAAATAATAAAGAGGGCATCAAGTAAAGTTAAAATATAAATAAGGTCTCTTATAATTAAAGTTTATTTTAAATAACTCCTCTCAAATATTAATCAAAAGTCATAAAGGAAATTTGAAGTTATGTCTTTTAGAGGAAAACTCTATTTAAGAGAGGCCGAGCAAGGAGGAGGAGGCATATATTGATCGAGCATTATATTTATGATTTCTATTCCTTGTTGAAGCATTGGACTTCGGTTCAATTAACCTAAGGAAGAAAACCCTCTAGGTTTAAAATTGGAGGACAAAAACCCACACAATTCCTTGGAGTGATTTCACACAGTGATCACCATTGTGCAGATATGTTCAAATGTTCAGTTGGTACTCAAGATATATCTTTCTAGATTTCAGCACCACCCTCTAGGGTTTCAAGTGGGTGACTTGGTGAAGGATCATGGTAATTTGTAATTGGTTTATAACAGATTTAAAAGCAGATTTATATTTAAAAATTTAAAATCAATGCAGCCAGTTTAAGGTTGTAGCCACTCCATTCTTGGGAAAGTTATGTGACAATTTTAGATCTGTTTAGGACAGATTGGAGGGCAAAGTCAGGTTGGAAATCAGTGCCAACACTTAGGGTTAAATCACTGCAAATTATATTAGAGTTTGAGGAGTCCAAGATTGGGGAAGTGCACCATCCATTTAAGGACAGTTCACTGTTCAATAACGTAAGCAAATTTGATAGTTTTGAAGGAAGAATTAAGGACAGAATTATTGCTAAAATTTGGGAAGAAACTGTTGTTTTCTGTGGTAAGAAATCACAACCCTTGGAGCTATTTTGAAATTTTGAATCATCATTCATTGTTGGTTAGGGTTTGGTGAATTTGTGCAAAATAAGAAAAAATTTAAAACAGGATATTACACATGTGGAAATGGAAAATATGGAAAAGGACAAAATGCTGTCTATTCATGTCAGCTTCAAGAGCAGATCTTCTGCCAATCAATCATCAGTCCATGGTTTCTAATAAGAATTGACTTGTTATAAGTAAATTTCTCATGTAACATGGCATTTGTTGAAATTCAAGGAACTTAAGTGTTTTCTAGGTAAAGGAATTTGAAATTTTACACAATTTTTTTTGGGTACATAGCACAAGTTTACTCTTTAGGTCCAAAACTCAATACTTCATTAGTCAAAATCTTGAAGGTTAGATTGCTCAAGCTAGTAATTCTCAAGATTCATAAATTGGGCCAAATGCCTTGCTAAGATCCAGACATCCAATAATAGCAATATCCAAGATAAAAACAACAATATGCAGAAATAAAATAGAGATTGTTAGATTGTTATGGGTTGCTCAGCTAGTGTTCTGGCACTAAATGTAGCATAATCAAACTTATTGTTTTTGTGATTTTTCTCCTTGAACTGGGCACCAATTTCATGACTATGATTAGTGTGTAAAGCTGCTAAAGATAGGCGCTTGTTTTAGGCTGTTTTTAGGTGCAGATTTTGTCTTTATTTTTAGCTGCTGTTCTTTCTTTTTTTTTTTTGCTTTATTCTGGAAGTTGCAGACTAATTTTAGTGGGTTTCTTTGTGACAAAGATACTAAAAATAAAGCATTTTTTTTGTTCACCTTGCCTTGTAATACACAAAAAAACTTAAAATAATAAAATATTTTTCAGACAGCAAGTAATATATTCTTATCTCAATTTGTTGTTTTTCTACTTTCAAAAGGTTGTGTGTGTGTGTTATTATCCACTCAAAGATGCAAGTTCAATTGAAGTTTAGCCTACACAATTTATTTCAAACCTGAGAGTCCAGAATCTACATACCATATACTGAATTTTAACACGATACCAAAACACTATTACTGAGAACTTTCATGTTTGTGAATGGAATTTTCTGCTACCAATGATATGGAGTTGCAAGAAGATTTCAATGCTTTACTTTAGTGATTGAAGTATCTTGGACTTGTAAAAGGTTGTAGAGTGTGATGCCCTATTTGTTCTAGTGACTCGAGTGTTAACCTCCACCCGTGATAAGTTGCTGTTCTGATTTATTTTCGACTGATTTGTTGAGTTTCATCATATCCTAGCAGCTGCAAACATGACCAGTCTCAATCTCAGAGTGTGACTGCCCAAAGGGCACTTCCAACTTTACACCTTGGAAGTGCCGATTGCAAATGCTAGAAGAAGTTGATCTTTGGGTCTATATGGAAACCAAGGTTGCAGCTCCTACTTATGTTCTCCAGTTGACCAAACATAACAAGAAGATTGCCAAGGCAACCCATCAATGAAGGATCATTTGATTTCTCAAATTGCAGAGAAGAAGACTATAAAGGAGATGTATGATGCCTTGACAACTCTTTATCAAATTGTGAACATCTCCTGTAATGTGTTGCTGAAGAACAAGCTAAGTGCCCCACATATTAGTGACATAGATACAGTAGCCACCTACCTAATGAAAATCACAAAACCTCATGAACAACTTGCTATAATTGCGGTAATGGTAGAGAATGAAGAGTTAGAGCCCATAGCCGTAAATAGGTTCTCTCCATCTTGAGATTTGTTTCTTCGGGGTGTTTGTGCTTAAGAAAAGCCTACCACCTTTGACAAGATTTGAGATGATATCATCCAGAAAGAAACCAGATTCAAATCTAATTCTGTTAGAATGAAAGATAGTTAAAACAAAGCCGTCATTAGGAAGATGAGGAAAGGTGGCAAGAAAGGACCCAAGAAGGGTCAAAAAGGAAAGAAGTGGAACTCATTCTATCAAGAATTTCAAGTGTCAAACATATGGCCAGTATGCTTCTCAATGTCCTAAGAAGAAGGGGGAAAGGCAAGCAGAAGCAACGGAAGCAGTTTGTTGGGAGTGCAAAAGCTTCAGCAGTGCAGGCTTGAGACAACCTTCTTGATTGTGTCATGCTTATCCACTAACACCATTTCTTGTAGAAGGTGTTATGTGCACAGCAGAGAAACAAAACACGTGACCTTCAATAAGAAGGCTTTCAGAAAACTTCAAAAGTAGAAGGATGGTATACAAGAAGAGCTTGGCGATGATGCCACATATCCTATTAATGGGACTAGAACTATTTCTTTTTGAATGCCCTCTAGTGATATTCTTGACCTTCATGATGTCCTTTATGTTCTTGGACTAACAAAGAATTCACTTGCAGTTTCAGCCATCCATGACATATTTGAAGTGTGGCTGAATTTGATGATCAGCCAAGATCTTGGTCACATGTTAGCTGTAGGTACCCATGAAGGAGGTCTTTACAAGCTGATTGTTGATCCAATCAAGCAAGCAACCTTGAATTGCGTAAGCTTTGGCACAAGAGATTTGACTACTTGCACTATGGAGCTCTACCTCTTTTTAAGGATATGGTGCATGGATTACTGAACTTCAAGGTAGAAAAGGTTGATGTATGCAAAGGAATGTGCATTTGACAAGCGCATTGAGACTATTTTCAGAGCAGCGAACACAGATCAAAAGGAATTATTGTTGACATAATAATTTTAGAAAGAGTTGGAAGACAAGCAAGAAATACAAATTGTGTTGATGTGGTTATGATGATACCAAGTGATTGACACTTGAGACTTGATGAAATGGAGTGTGATGTAAGAGATATTAGAATGACCTAGTGAAAGTGATAGGTTTTCTACATGTATTGATGTAAGTGTTGATATGGTTGATGTGGAAGGCCAAAAGATGGAGGTGGTTTGATCCCTTATAGTAGATAGATGCAATGGGGTTTTCCTAATGATGAGCGGATCCTAGATGCTTCTCCTTGGTGATTGATGATCAAATGAACCTAGGGGTGATGTCCTTTTATGCACAACCTAGGCACACAATTTGAAAGATTTGGAGCACAATTCAACACAAGTAGCTAGTTGAAACTTAGTCAAGTTGGGCTAAGGTAAAATTTGGATTTTTGAACACAAGTGTCAAATCTAGACCACCAAACTAACTTGGGTCGTTTCTACACCTACAAATTTAACTTATGGAGAAAGAATGATAATCTAAGAGCTAGAAATTTTGTGAGCAAGAGTTATGTTATATTTTTAATGGTTGTAGACCTATATCAACAACTTCATTGGCTACAAATATTTACTATGTTTCCTTCATTGATGATTCTTCAAGAAAAAATTGGATTTATTTTTGGAGACAAAAGATAATTTCAAGAGTTGATTGTGCCTTACAACCCTCAACAAAATGGGATTCTAGAAAGGAAGAATGGGTCCATCATAGAGACAGCTAAGTCTATGATTCATGACTTAGGTCAGCCCATGTTTCTTTGGGTTGAAGCATGCAGCTGTGTGGTATACATATTAAATAGATGTTATCACAAAGCATTGAAGAACAAGACACCAAGAAGAAGCCTTCACTAGAGAGAAACCTTTCAATTTTAGTTGTTTGGAAATCCTATTTACTAAATTCATGTGCTAGAAGAGAAAAGAACCAAATGTGAACTCTCCTTCCTGAAGGGTGTTTTGTGAGATATAGTTAGTCTTCCAAGGGTTACAAGATCTATTTTTCGTCTCAAGGAATAGTAGTGAGCCAAGGTCTGAAGTTTGATGATGGTGTTTGGTCCCTAACCATTAAGTGTTAATGTTATAGCAGCTTCGGTAGTTCCTTCCAGCTCACCTCTTTCGTGGAAGACATAAATTGAATAATAGCCGTGGGCTATTCAATTTATATTTATTGTTTTGTATTTCATACTATGGCCGACATAAAAGAATTCGAAATTCTTAGAAGTCATTTAATGTTCACTTGAGGCCGACATTGATTAAAGAAGAGTTGAGCCGACATCATATCTTGGAGCCATGAGGCCGACATGAAGGATTTGTCTCCTATATACATACACAGATTGTTCGTCCATGATCATCATTGAAGATCCATTCCGGTTCAGTCATCTTACAAGTGCGAATATACTATCTAGAGAAGCTTGATTACTTCATTATCAAATGCGAATATTGCATCAAGTGCGAACAGGTTATCATGTGCGAATAAGAGACTGCGAATTATTGTTAACTCTGCCATTCGGATCTGTGTTAGATGCGAATTCTCTATATCTGTGTTAGCTGCAAACTCTTCATATCTGTGTTAGTTGCGAACTCTCCATTTCGGATCTGTGCGAACTCCGCCATATGATGTGGATTCATATCTAACAGATTGAGAATCATTATTGTTTGTGAGTACTGTCAAATGCTGTATACAGTCATCTCATTTATAACAGGTACGAATTGGCAGACTGTTATATGTTTGTCATCTTGCCAGTGCTGAATATCGGTCTTGTGTTAGACCTCATTGTAATATGTAAAGTTGCCATTGTTACATCAAATATAAGAGAGATCTTTGTTGCTGGGTTATTCTCCCTCAAGAGGAGGGTTTTCCCAGGGTATATACTGTGTTATTTTGTCTGATTTCGAATTATTTTTCTGTGCATTTAATCTGTTCACCTAAACTTAACATTAAGAGCCTCCCATGGAGGTTGAAGACAACAAACAGGTTGTTGTTCCAAGTTCTCATATGCAAAATAAAATAATTTCTATAGAAAATCAAGCAAGTTCTAGTAAGGTAGAACACACCTCAATGTTATCTAAAACAACTCTGCAGAAGGCTCAAGAACAAGTAAGAGCATCAAAAAGTTCTTTCAATGTAAGCCATCCACCTAAGAAGTTTGCAAGTTAAGTTGCTTTTATGTATTCCATATTGATGTTGAGCTTTCCACTTTTGAAAAGACATATTCAAAGCAAGTACGGCAAGATACCATGGTAGAGGATTATAATTCCATTATTCAAAATGATGTTTGGGAGATTGTGCCTAGACCTAATGGGAAGTCATTGATTGATTTAAAGTGGTTGTACAAAGTGAAGTAAACAGTAGATGCGAGCATAGAGAAGTTCAAGGCCAGATTTGTTGCATGCGGGTTCTCTCAAAAAGGGGGGAATTGCTTATGATAATACTTTTTTCTCTATTTGCAAGATACACTTCTATATGAGTAATTGTGTCTCTTGCTTCTCATTTTGGTTGGCCATTACATCAAATGAATGTAAAAACAAACTTTTTGAGTGGCAACATAGAATAAGTTTATATAAATCAACCTAGAGGATAAGTGCATGGGCAGAATACTCAAATGTGGGTTGAAAAACAGCCCATATGGGCTGAAACAAGCACCTCATGTTTGGTACTCTCAGACAGAGGAGCGCTTATTAAGTTTGGGCTTCACTAAAACTGTCGCAGATCCTAACCTTCATTGCCAACATCCTCATACAATCTATTGATATGGTGTGCCTTGGAAACATTGTCCAAGTCGTAATAGACAACACTAAAAATTACAGAGCAGCTAGTTCAATAGTGGAGGGTTCATATGGACATATTTCTTGGACACAATGTGTCATCCATTCCCTCAACTTGATAATGCAAAATATTGGCACAGAGATTGAGTGGGTAATCAAGGCCTAGGAGATTCAAATATTTGTGACAATTCATCATATGTCACAAACCATCTTCAAGGCCTTCTCCAACTTGGAGTTGTTGAAGGTAATTTTAATTTTTAGAATATAATTATATATAATATTTTAAATTTTTTCGATGTCATCTATTTTTTAATTTTTTAATTTATTTTATATTTTTACACCATGTTAAGTTGTTGCAGCTCAATTCACAACACACAATTGTCTCAAGAGAACTTGTGAAGGTGTGAGAACCATTGAGCAGCATGGTCATCCACACTCTTTAGAGTGTATGGAGGCAATCAAATTCAAAGAGCCAAAAAGGTAAAGGCAATTATCCTATATGATGAGTGGTGGGTTCATGTGGAATGTGTTTTGAGTTTCATAGAGCCCATGATGAGTATGATGAGTATGCTGATACAAATTGACCATGTTCGGGTGGAATTTATGATGTCATGGATTCTATGGTTGAAAAAATACGGACCATAATGGGACTCAAGGAGAATGATCCTACAAAAACATTTTTCAAAAGAGTGAAAAAAAACATTATTGATCATTGGAACAAAATAACCACACCCTTGCATCTCCTAGCATTTTCTTTGTTCCAAAAATATTACAACACGGAGATACTTTCCTTGCTAAGGAGGGTAGCACCATAAAGAGATGGAAGAGGTTGCTACTGGGTACAAGGTTACATTTATAAGAATACTCCCAAATGTAGACATACAAAGTGTTGTCTCGGGTGAGTTTGGTCATTTTATTATTTCAAAGAACCATGGTGTTTGTGCTCTTTGAGACAAGTACAAGAAAAATACTCACGAATGGTGGCGCTTACATGGCCAAGGCTCTATTTACTTGCATCCTCTTGCAATACAAATTCTATCTCAAGCATGCAGTTTTTTTTAACTTCCTTACTTTTCATTTACTACTATATATTATAATTTAAATTTATGTTCTATATTTGTAAATGTTTATTGAGTGTGTATGCAATTTCAATTGGTTGCGAGTTGTTCTTCAGCTGAGTCGAATTTGAGTACATACTCCTTTATTGACTCAATTAAACACCACCAATTGGATGCAAAAAAGCTAGTCATTTGGTCTATGTGCACTCCAACTTGTGTCTCTTGTAAAATAAGAAACCTAATTACAACAAAGAGGTGATGAGGAATTGGGATTTAACCAGAGTGTGCTGACTTAGACGCTACTATTGCACAACTTGTAGTATCTTTAGATGAGGCAACTTCTACATATGGCATGGCTAGTAGTGGTGTTGTAGCTGATTGTGGTTCAAAGGAATGAAAATGTTGATTTTGATGCTCTTGATGAAGAGCAATATGATGATTCCTAATCAATATTTATGTTGTAATTTTGATATTGTATTGACATTTGACAAATCAATGAAATATGAATTTAAGAGAATTTTCTTTTTTGTGAATTTGAGGTATTTTGTTTATTCACAATTATGAGGTCTATTTTTATATATTTTTAATATATAAATATGATTATATTGAGTATTATTGATTTTATATATTTTTAATATATATACGCAAACCTGTACTTGTAGTTGTTCTTGTACCAAGACTGGCAACTTAGTTTTGCAGTAAATACATTAAGTTAGTTAGTTTATGGCTTTTGCAATAAATACATTAAGCTAGTTTATGGTTGAGACAAGGCAAGTTCAGAGGACTACTACAAAACATGTGCTCAGATACTTGAAGAGCACAATTCATTATGAGTTTAAGTATGTTGGAGACAAAGATTTATTGTTGCATGGCTTTGTGGATTCAAACTGGGCAGGCAATGCTAGGGCTAGGAAGAGCACTTCGAATTTTGTTTCAGCTTGGGGTTGTGAATGATATCCTAGTTCAGCACGAAATAGGAAATAGTAGCACTAAGTTCAATTGAGGCATGGTACATAGCATGTACTTCTAGTTGTGAGGATATCTAGGTTTGCAAGTTGCTAGCAGAACTTACAAATCAAATGTTGGAGCCAACAATAGTCTATTGTGACAATCAAAGTTACATCAAGCTATTGGAAAATCAAATTATTCATGATCACTCCAAGTACATAGATATTTGTTACTAGTTTCTTAGAGACAAAGTTTAGAAGGAAGCAATAATTCTTCAATACATTCCTTCAAATGAGCAAGTTGCAAACATTTTGACAAAGCCACTGTCACAAGGGATGTTTCAAATACTGAGAGAAAAGTTGAGGTTGAGGGAGAGCACCTACCGCATGGAAAGTGAGTGTTAGACTGTTATAAATTGCTCAGCTGGTGTTCTCGCACTAAACATAGAAAAGTCAAAATTATTGTTTTTGTGATTTTTCTACTTCAGCTGGGCACCAATTTCACAACTATTATTAGTGCGTAAAGTCACTAAAGATAGGCACTGGTTTAAGGTTATTCTTAGGTGCAAATTTGTCTTTATTCTTAGGTGTTTTATTTTTTCTTTTTTATTTTTTTTTTTATTTTGGGTATTGTACACTTATTTTTAGTGGGTTTCTTTGTGATGGATATACGTAAAAATAGAGTGTTATTTTCTGTTCACCCAAGTTGGGAGGTCTATTTACGACTTTGGGCACACACATTATAATACACAGAAAACTTCAAATAACAAGTGACATTCTGATCTGAATTTTTAGTCACTTTTGTACTTTCAGAAGTTTGTGTGTGTAGGTTATTGCATTCAAAATTGCAGGTTTGTTGAAGTTTAACATAGACAATTTATTTCAAACCCCAGAGTGCAAAATCTACGTACCATGTGTTGAATTTTAACGGAAATCACCCAACACAAGAGATGTTTGTGGGACAAGATACGCAAATATCCAATATACTAAAAAATAGAATAATCACCCTTAAGATAGGGAAACATCATACGATACTGCTTAAGGCATTGGGTATCCAAAATGATGATTGTTGGCATTACCTTGGGATCTGAATCATGTTTCCATATATAAATCTCTTTAGTCAAGAATTTACTTACTAGCTGATAATGATAGGTACCCCTGCAGGTATCAATGATTACATAGTTCAGTGAAAATAATAAAGTAAATAGTCCTTTGTGATAATTATTGTTAGTACAAGACATCTGTAATGGAGGAGCTCTGTATCATGACTTCAGTGATAAGGACTGCCCTGAAGGACACAACCATTATACCTAAGAACAAATTGGTTTTTTGTGCATCTTTTGAGCAATTGGTGTTATTTATATCACAAAGTTCAAGAATCTTTAAGCTGGTCGACAGTTATAGTTACATCAGTTGGTCTCTATGAATATTGATGTAAAGAATAATATGGATAAGATTGCAGATTTGCCTTATTGATATATATGAAGGACACAACCATTATACCTAAGAACAAATTGGTTTTTTGTGAATCTTTTGAGCAATTGGTGTTATTTATATCACAAAGTTCAAGAATCTTTAAGCTAGTCGACAGCTATAGTTACATCAGTTGGTCTTTATGTTTATGAATATTGATGTAAACAATAATGTGGTTAAGATTGTTGATTTTCCTTATTGATATATATATATGTCAACTGGCTTAAAGATAATTGAACTTTGCAATATAAATAACAAAAATGGCTCAAAAGATAAACAAGTAACCAATATGTTCTGTCTATATATCTTTTGAGCCATATACATAGAACATATCGGTTACTTGTTTATCTTTTGAGCCATTGGTGTTATTTATATTGCAAAGTTCAATTATCTTTAAGCCAGTTGACAGCTATAGATGCATCAGTAGATCTCAATATTTATAAAGATTGATGTGAACAATAATATGGTTAAGATTGCTAATTTGTCTAGCTGGAATAAAACTGTTTTATGTATGTATGAATGTGTGTGTGTATGTGTGTAGATAGATGGATAGATAAAGATTCAATTACAATCAAGAACAGTCATAGAACAGTCATCTTCTTGTTGATGTGCCTACTCAGCTTCCTAATGCACAGTGATACTGTGTGGGCTTTCTGAAGTAATGCAGACCATAACCAAGGAAATTCCAACAATAATTCAACCAATTGGCCGTGTAGCAATCCAGGGCACACCAATCAAGAAAGAAATTTTTTGTGAGAGATGCTCCACATAGTGTCGTCTGGGAGAGAATTAACCTGCAAGATGAATGGCACTGCCATTGTGCGCTGATCTGCACAGTGCTAGTCTGTGTGAGCCCATCTGTGCTAGTGCTCAAACGACACAGGTTATGTTCACATCACAAGCAAGAGCAACCAGCTAAGATAATTTAAGCCCAACTGCAGAAGTGTGGTGATTGTCAATATATATACAACAATTTCAAACACCTATGCTAGGATGTGTGTGTGTTACATAGTTCCATCAGGTGGAAGTCAACCTAAAAGTTTGGACACTAACCATGGGAATAATTTCCTTCTAAAATGAAGAAATGTTTAACCCAGTTACTAGACATTATTAATTTCATGTTTTTATTCTGCACATGTCTATCAACATGGGTGACATTTGGAAGAATATGCAAGAAAAGTTATAGCAAGAATATCACTGTGACAGTTTGAAATAATTTATGATTCCACAAAGCTGAATTTCCATGCTCACTATTTTGACACTTTTCTCACTTAATATTTCATCATAAAGGAAATCTATTTAACAAACTGGTAGGTTTTTTGCTACAACAGCTATATAATACAAAGTAACTTTGAGGTTATAGCAAGTTAAGAAAAGGTTTCATTCTTCACCAACCCTCATATTTTCTTTAATTACAAAACTAGAAAGATTCCAGCATACATTTAATTTCAAAAAAAATTAATAATGTAAAAAGGCACATTTTAATGTTTTTCATGCAATCTAAAAGGCATAGCAATGATACCTGGATTCTATGATTCTTGATCTGCACAATGCCATAGTTTCGAGCCCTCGTCCAATGATGATGTTTGAACGTGTACATCGGTCCCAAGTTTCCCAATTGCTCTGCTAGGCGCAAAGTATAGTAGACCGCCTTTGGGAGTGGCCTATTTGCTATGGCACTAGTTGTCAATTGGTAAAATGCAATATTGTTTCCTTTGCGAGCAATTGAATGCCCACCACAGTGCACATCACCTATAAAAGTTCAAAATAGGTTGCCTGCAGACCATGAGAACATTGCAGATGCCGAGATTGCATATACTCAAAAAGGGGAGAAAATATTGGACTTCAACTTAAGGAGACAAAAGAATCTTATAAGAGAGTCCTTTCTTTCTAATCTACTTTATATCATATTGAAAATTGCAAATATGACTAGTGGAGGCACAGTTTTATTTGAACTCATGGCAGGTCATAAAACTTTTACTTGTGAAATTGCAGTTAGGGGAAAGTAAACTCCTATTAATAAAAATGCATTTAAGGTGACACCATGATTGCAAATAGATAATGCCACCATTGCAGGATAGAACTCCATTTATTTGTGTCATAAACTTACTCTATACTATCTTAGGAGTTAGAAGATTTCCTCATCCATGGAAACATATGTTATTTAAGTTCCCAAATCAAATCGACTGCAAATCAATCAATTCCAAAAGTATTGAATATATATTTGTTTAAGACATTAAAATGAAATTCATTTCTCAATCAAATCGATGTTTCAATTCAATATTCAGAAATGCTGCATGTAATCTTCAACACAACGATTAATTACAAAAAAAATGCATCTTTGAAGAAGCCCATCCCGTTTCTTTACCTTCCTATTTATGACATCTCAAGAAGATCACGCCCTTTGGACTAGTAACCAATGCATTAATAAGGAATTGGTGATTTCCTTCTTTACTCAGCTTGGCATTCTATATAAAGCTGAAGGCTAAATTTATTTGATTAGTAGTATGCTTTATTGAGCAGGAATGTTAATGACCGAAGATCCACAGTCGTATATCTCTGCTCTCTAGTTTCAGATGCAGTTACATTACCAAGCAAAAACATGCAGTCATTATTCTTTCTTCTATGGAAGCAAAGCTTCTAGGTGTCATCAGAAAATTTTGAATTCAAATAGATCTTCCAAAGCTTGGATCTCCACAAAATCAACCTAGTATTTTCTGCTGTGGCAACAGAAGTATCATACATTTTGCCTGCAATCCAATTGAGAACCAACACTCCAAGAACATTTAGACCCACATGCATTTTATACAACAATGTGTTTGTGATCAGGTGATTCACTCAAGATATTGTCATCCAGAGTATCAGATTGCAGACATCTTCACTAAACCTTTGACCAAAGTTTAATTTATCCATACAAGGTCTTCGTTAGGAATGAAAGAAATTGTTAGCAAGGGGGTCCAATATCTACTTGCTTACTTCATTTCTTGTCTTTATTCACCCGATAAATGCCATAAATAAGGGCGAGGAATGCCCTGGGAAGTGGAATGGTAGTGTTTAAGATATATGGATATTTTGATAGTGCAAAGGAACATAGGAGAACCATTCTAGTGTGTATGCTTGAAATAAATAGGACTTTGTAACTTCCCCTCCTCTACTCTCGCCTCCAAAAAATAGTTGTGTAATATTTTTTACATGATTTGGTCTATTTATTCTGATCATGGTATCTTACTATAATTTTTCAAATCAATTCTATAAAAACCAAGCTTTATACCCATTTTAATTCCTTTGATCACAACTTCTCCTACAGCAACTTTGTTGGAGGTAAAATTAAGATCCATGAGATAGAAGCCTAGATGAACGTAGAAAATTTCTTACACTCCCCTGCACCTATCAAGCCCAGGTTGCCCTTACAGGCATCAAAATTGATTTAACACCACTATTTGAGGAGGAATTCAGCTACTTGGACTAAATTCTAATACCTTAAGAAGGTTATATAATATTATGATATATATTAGGATCATTCTAGTGTTTGTCTATAATATGAAAATGACTTAAATTCGATTTTTCTTTTAATAGTTAGTAAACACACATATGACAGATTCAGCTGCACTGAATCCTGGATTGGTTCACTAAATTATTTCTATGACCTATTACATTTTCCTTTGCAAATAAATATGGATAATGCCATCTGGGGATGGAGGGTTGTACCATTGCTCATTTCATTTTCATTACCATTTCCTGTTTGTAGTAATATTGTTCAACATGCTCCCTTGCCACAAAGCCGTGATTCATAAGGAACATTAAACACAGTAAAAGTTTTACTCTTTCATCACACATAGGCATCCTAGCACTACCAAATCATTTGAAACCCAAACACAAGAAATTTCAACCAGTTATACTTCATATGAAAAAATAGGTTTCCTTTCAAGACCTGGTTTAAAGGAAAAAGTGTACATAAAGATGGCAGTTTTCCAGCTAGTGCAAAGGAGACAGTCTCTCTAGGATCTATAGGTGCAGCATGCTTCCTTTGACATGCAACATAACCTATCAGACAAATTTATATCATTTTTTGTACTTTTGTGTTTTATGTCCTTAAATGATTCAAGAGAATTAGTTGAAATTAGAAAATGGAATGTAACAAATTCTTGTAGCCAAACAAGCAATTTACCTCCTAGAATGAGGATCTCTCTGTGTTCCTTGGAATTCTTCCATTGGGATAAGCAGTCGATCATGCGCTGCTGCTCATGTGGGTGTACAGACCAGTGTCCTTTGAAATCTTCTAGCTGGTTTACATTTGCTGCTGTGCTAGTAATCATGTGTTGAAGGAAAACAAGAGGTGCTGGAGAGCAAACTATCAACATCTTCAATTCATCAAAACAACCTCCATTTCCTAATGATTTCTCAATATCTTCCCATTGTCTAGAACCCAGGTATGGGTTCTCATCATCTTTAACACGATGAAACGTACGAGAACCACGAACATCCAGGAACATCAATCCTACGTCGCCAACTTTGTGGAAATGATAATCCTGTTGCAAAGAATAAAAAGAGATTGTCATTAGTAGTAACCAGATGGATAAATGCATTTCATGAAAGCAACTGGCAGCATTATTCACAGGAACTAAGTTACCTTCTTGATTGCCTGCAAATTGGTTAAGTTTATATCCGTGTACAATTGCCTTTGGTACTCCAGGCTTACAATCCAGGCACAATGAGCTATAAAGAAATCAGGGCTGTCTTTAATCCAGTCATCTTTACTATCTCCCCAATTATCCCTGATCTCGTGGTCATCATAAATCATCAGATTTGGACAATTTGCCAGACATTTAGCTGTAGGAGGATGTTGCCAAGTTTCCCTGTATACCTCACGGTAACTCTCACATATGTCATCCTTGTGATTCTTCCATTCATTTGGCTCCATATTCGCAAGCTTCTCCTTAGCTCTGCGAAATCGATTTGACCACTTGTCAGAATCATGCCCTGCTTCCACATCATATCTTTTATCCCCATCACCATATATCTGAAACAGAAGAGGTCAAACTACAAGCTATGAGAAACAATAAATCAGAAAGTACTCCAATAGTGTCTATCAACAATAGCCAAATAACGAATGGGAAAAATTTTTCAAAAAGATACTCAAAATATGGTGTGTAGTAAGTCATAAAGAATATGAAACTTGATCTTGAAATGAGGCTATTATTTGCAGATTGTGAGTATTTTTGGTTTCATGGTTTTTAGGGAGTAGATGAAAATAATTCAAAATCAAATGTCATTTAACTTATTATCAAAGGATTGAGCATACTTGTCTCTTCTAATCATAGAATGTGGTAGAATGCTGCATATCAGAGAAGAACATTATACCATATGTGTAGCCTTTAAATATGGCGATGTCAGAGAAGAACATCATATCATATGTGTAGCCTTTAATTATGGCAATATTCTAAGAATTTAGAAGGTAAGCCGTAAGAGTGCTACACAACTGAAGGAGTTAGCACTTTTCAAGATCTTAAAGTGGGACGTCATCATGATAAAGGCCTGGATCTAGAAAAAAACAATGAACAGAATTGAGGCTTCCATTATGGACCTGAAAGATTAGTATATTGCTCAAAGTCAAGAGCATGGGCAGATAGATATTCATTTCTTGTGATCAAGTTGATAAGAAAACAAGTGAAAAATTAAAACAGAAAAGTAAAAGACATGGAAAGAGAAAAAGAACCTCATGTTAGTTCACTCTACAATTGAAACCCATCATGTCACAAGGAGATGGAATCCTTAGGTAGACAGATTGAGCAATGACTTGATATACTAGATTCCAGCAAATAGATAGTTATTGAATTTATGGATAGCATTAAGGAAGACGAGATCCTTCATCCTAAGTTTTTATTCACAGCCTCATCCATAGATGATAGAAGCCATATATGGCAAAAAAACAAAAAAAAAATTGACGTATTAAATAAAGTATAATACTGTATACAACAAAAACATTATTTTTCAAAATATCTGAAAATATGAATAACACAACTATAAATGATTTTTTTTCTCTTCTATTTTCTCACAATACTTCATTTTAGCTACAATGGCCTTATCATTGGAATACTCTCCGAGTGCTTAGGCTGCTGAGTCAATCAGCACTTACTACTTATCTGGATAATATAGAGGAGATATTGAGGTGAAATCTCAGCTAGGGATGGCTTCCACAGTGTGCAACACTTAGCACAATTCTCTTACTCGATAGATTTAAAGCAGACATTAGACTATATAATCTCCAAAGTTATAGCTCAATAATAGTGCATGCAATGTCAAGAAGTGAATCAAGGATGATCAGAATCCAAAATATTATTAAAAACTTGAAAAAAGGGTGGGAAAAAATAAAAACAAGCAGAAGTTGTGAAAAGTAATATATGAGTACAATAGATGGTAGAGTTTATAAAACAAATATTAGATAGGAATAAAATTTGGTTGGCTTGGAAGGTAGGTGTCAAATTGAACTTTAATGGTGCATCTAGGAGGAATCCCTGAATAGCAGGAACAAGTTACTTATCATGTGATGGTAGGGGTAGTTTCTTGCATGGTGCATCCCATCTAATTGGCACTAAATCTTAAAAAGAAGATGAATGGTAGGCACTAATTGCTGGCCCAATAATGGCATATAAGGAAGGATATTGTGAATTAGAGATTTAAGACAACTCTCAAATTATAATAACAGAAGAAAGGCAATAGTCCAAATTGAAGGATGAGATCTTATCTCGAAAAGGCAATTATATGGATAAGTAAATTTGAGGTGGCAAAATATCTCCATTGTAATAGAGAACAAAACTCTGTAGCCGATCTCCCAACAAACAAGGGTGTCAAAAATTCTACCATTACAGCTATAGAGATTTTAGATATACATGATTGGGAGAACCTTAATATATTGGTGGAACAAGATTAAGTCTTCACTTTAATATCTTCCTTAGTGCTATGTAAGGGAACTGGTTTCAATGGTAGCAGTGGCCTAGTGCACATTTATGATGGCTTATAATGGGGGAGCTTTGCACGATATAGTTCATGTGTAGGTATAAAGATAGAAGCATTCCATAATAAGTAGGCTAGGCATTATTAGGTGGAGGATGCTGCCATTCCATGTTATTATAATGGTAGTATGGTGTATCGCTAAGTGTTTTACAATAGACTGTTGGTTGGAAGGACATTGGTATTGCTTGGGATACCTTATCATGGCAGATCATGGTATTCAGCCTCCAAGGGATCCATTGCGAAAAGGGCAAGTTTCAGACTTTTGGCTGAAGACAAAATTTTATTGTCCAAATGTGCAACCTCTTAATATGGTCAAAGTAATGTTGGATCCAGAGAGACTGGCTGAAATGAATAATTTAAGTCACATGCTACTATATTGGCTCTGACTTTCACAACAAACTGGAGGCGATGGCATGCAATTTGAAAGTGTGTTAGAATATTCTGGATTTGTTGTCCTTTATTGTTGTACTGGACAAGGGTTTGGAGGATTCAATGCAACCAGTCCAAGTTTCAGGTATTTTCATTCCTATAGAGGCAAAAAATGAGGTGTTTGTGTAAGAATTTAATATACTCAATGGAGATGTTGGCACCCTCATGAATTTGTTTCAAGATATTAGAATGATTATCAAACATCTGATTGTTTTGCATCATAATGAGATTCTAGAAATGATCAATGGATTCTCCCTTCCGACTTATGCAATGATATATTGATAAGAGTAGCTCAGAAGGAAAAGTTAATAGATGGCATTGGGTTGGCAATCTTGCAAACATTTGTGACCTTTCTTGTCGTGATGGAGATGGTCCCAATCTCTAGCGAGGAAGTGGCGACCAAAGCAGGTGAAAGATGGTGTACCACTCCTAGGGGTGTGGGTGTACCATGGTAGCCTAAAATTGAAACATTGACATCTAAAATCAGAGAGGAAAATAAAAAAAGAACAGCCACGAGGAAAGAAGGGAACAGCAGTGAGAAGAAGGCAAAAGAGCATCAAATCTACATCATTTGTGGTAAGTTCACAATCTATTGTTCATTTTCACAAATTCTTTTGAATCTTCTTTTGTTTTTGTCAAAGTTTCAAATACTTAGGAGGGTTTATTTTGTTTGTTTGTGTATTATATTAGCACTTGCAGCTGTTGTTTGAATTTTCAACAAAAAAGAAATAATGAGTAGTAGTGAGGGTAGTGAGGTTTAAAAAATTGAAATTCAACAAACAGGCCATGGTGATAGAAGAAATGTTGGAGGTTCTTCTTGGGGTGGGAGTGTTACAGGGACAATTAGTTCTAATAACCCATTTGAATGCTCTTTTGAACTCCTCAAAACTTATGCAAAGGATAAATTTAATCCAAAACAACCTCTTTGCAACAACCATACACAAAGACAAGAAAAAAATTCAGGGGAGTAGAGTATAGCTATGTCATTAGTGCAAAAAGAACTATAATGGCAGCTATACAAGGGTTTACTCTCATTTTTTGGTCATAGCTAGACAAGGGGTAAAAGGGTATAAAAAGCTAATCCTAGTGGAGAAGGCCAAGCTAACTAGGTTGCACATGGATGGTGATGCAAGAAATAAGGGAATGCCAATAGAGTCTCCATAGCCGAGTGTGTCATTGCCTACACAATCCATAGATGTGGAAAGTCAAAGAAGAAAGAAAAAGGTCACTAGTGTTGCAGACATATTTAATATGCAATCTCAAGAACTAGCCGAGTCTTCTATTGGCGATTTTTCTATGCCAATGCCATACCATTTCATATGACACACTCCATATTTTAAACAAATGTTCAAAGATGCAGTTGTTGTTGGTGCTTTATTTGTCCCCCTTGGAAAATATAAGCTACACACCTCCCTCCTTGATAAAGAGTATTCCAATGTGAGTATAGTGATGGAGGAGATGAGACAAGTTTGGATAAGAGATGGTTACTCTATCATCAAGGATGGGTGGACTAATATTAGACATCAATCACTCATCAATATCATTGTCACATATTCAACTTACTCTTATTTTCTTAGAGCTATTGATTGTACAAGGAAGAGGAAGGATGTAAACTTCCAATTTCAGATTTTGGAGGATACCATAAAAGAAGTTGGGCCTTCTAGTGTTGTACAAGTAATGACTAATTCACCCTATGTACGTTAGTTGGTTTGATGGTAGAGGGTGCTTACAAGAACATTTTTTGGACCCATGTTGTGTTCATGCGTTGAACAACGCATTGAAAGACATTGAGAAGATAGATTGGTTGAAGGCAATGGTGACAAAAGCTAGACATACAAATATTCATTTCAACCAACACACCTCACTTGCTTTTTTTAAACCTTTTTCGAGAAAAGAATTCCTCAAGCCCATAGATACTAGATATGTCAACTAATTTGTTTTGTTGGAAAGGATGCTTGAGTGCAGAAGCCTCTACAATTAATGATGGTTGATTTGGAGTGGGGTAGATGGCCAAAGACAAGCACAACTTAAGGAAAAAGTGTGAAAAAAAAAAAAAAATCATTGACAATTTTTGGTCCAGATTGAGATAAATTTATCATTGAAGTGTTGATTTTTAATAAATTGCTGATTTTATTAATAAATTGGCAAATTGTTGATTTCATTGAAAATTTGGCAAAATTGTTGGTTTTATTATTAAAACTATTGGTTTACACTTTATTATTAAATGTCTAATTTGATTGTTTTTTAGATTCTAACTTGTAAATTATTTTCATTTTTGCATATATGTTTGCTCCTTCATGTCACCTATTGTGCAAGTCATAAGATATGTCAATACAAACTCTCCTAGCCTTGGAGAGATTTATGAGAAATTTTACAACATGCTTAGGCAAATGAAACTAAGAACCAGATTTGGGATTTATAAGGAGCATATTAGGCCCATTGTAACATGATAGTGCAGCAGTATGAACACCCTGTCTCATTTGAAAGCATGTGCTCTAAATCCCAAATGGTATGCAACAAGGCCTAGGAGAATGCCTCTATTTGATGACGAAGAGGTGAAAGAAGGGCTCATGAAGGCCCTTTAAAAGAAGTATACTGATGAGAAGTCTACTTAGAACACAATGGCTAGCCTATGTCAATCTTCGTAGTCCAAAATTCAGCAAACCATAGGCGAGAACGGATAGAGTTATATTAGCTCAAACCAACCCTATAGGATGGTGAACATGTCATGGCAAGGATGCGCCGAAATTCATGATACTTGCCACTCATCTCCTTTCAAGTCCCCAAGTCCATTGTAAAGAGGAATTGGCCTACATATTGATGATCTAAAAAGTTGGTGGTCATGCATAGTGCCTTGTGGCTTCAAAATCGAACAAACTCCTGAGTATCATTAGACTCCAACCATACTTGGGATGTCAATCCCAAAGATGCTAGACAAGTTGATGAGGAGGCACAGGAGAGATTGGTTGGGGTTTGATTGGATGAGGCAGCCCCTCGTAGTGTTAGTGACTTGGACTCAAACTCCGATCCTAACACATTAGCAGATGCTGATTAGGGACAGTTGCATATTTTCTATGTTTTTGTCATTTTACAGTTGAAACTTGCAGCCTTTGGGTATTTTGTTGTTCTTTTTATCTAGTATTTATGCACATTGACAATGAAAGCAATTAAATTTTGTTAATTTATTTGTCAACTCTCATGTGAAATCTCAATTCAACTCTAATGTTATATATTAAGATTCTATAATCTCAATTCAACTCTAATGTTATATATTAAGATTCTATAATGTATATAATGAAATGCCTTACCAATATTATCATATGAATATTTAAAATTTTCTATATTTTTATTTTAATGGATGACCCCAAAAAAATAAAACAAGGTATAATGAGGAATGAGTGATTGAAACACATAATATGAAAATGAATAACAAAATGCACATATTAGTTAAATTGAAAGATGTAAATAAGATAAAATAGAGTTTAAGGAAAATAAAGAAAAATCCACTAAACTTATAGGGGAGAGGACCCAGTAATTGTGCACCCTAACTTCGTGCTTCTAATTATCCTGCGTGGAAATTTCAAATCACTCCCAATTTTTTACAGCAGCTTACTTGGCAAGTCCCCTGCTTATAACTAAGGTTTCAGGGCCACATCAGCATGCTTTTTGTCAAGGTGTCCAAAAAGGCCAAAAAAAAAGTGAGACCAATACTTGAGCATTCACAGCATGTTTTATTGAGCGCTGATGTGGAATCACATGATTGGTTGCTTTTTAGATCAAAGGAATACATTTTGTTTAATTATGGGTAGTCATCATCAACACTAACAGCTTTGAAGTCACAACTCCAATATTGATAAAAATATTGGACATTATATAGACAACTAGTATCACAACTATTGAAACATGAGCTGGTACTGGGTCCTCTCCCCTAAATCATATCGGTTTACCATCATTATGTTTGAGTGAGTTTATTATTATCAAAAGTAGCTCAAACCCATCACCCATCTCTGTTCAGATAATTTAAGTGTTTGGATCAATGATGTTAAGCGTAAATTTCAGCATTACCTGATCACCCAAATGCACAAGCAGATCTATCTTTCTGGCCTCGATACCCTTGGCAAGATGAGCCCACAAATCAGAATGAGAGGAAATGCACTTCTTGGTGACAAAAATCTTGTTGCAACTTATTGCCCCAATATTCAGAACATCGGCAGGATTCGTTGGAAAAGTCCTGAAGCTGCTAGGAACCGCACCCTTAATCAACATATCGCCGCACCGGACTTCAACAATATAACGCGTCCCTGGCTCCAAACCTCTAAATGCAAACACAGTTGGGCTCCTGTCCTTCAAATGCTTTTTAAGCTCGAAAGTATCAATGTCCTCGAGCTTCTGTTCCTCAAACTTTTTCCGTGAATAATTGAGGGAACTGCCAAGCCTTTTTAAAAAAGAGACATCCCGACCGGTCGTATTGTTCTCTGCATCCTCAGACAACTTGACAATCACGTCGCCCTCCTTATCAATCTCTATCAAGATCCTAACACTAGATTCAGTGACTTTCCCTATGATGGGTCCAACCAAAACTCTTGGAAATTCGCCATAATCATCATGCTGTGATACTTTAGGAGATCCCGTAAACATCTCAACCGTGGAGACTATGGTACTGAGAGTATGCTTTCGAATCCGACATTTGGTATCCTTCCAATATGCGGGGAGACTAAACGCCTTATCGATAGCGGGCATCATCTCTGTCATGATTGCGAATCCTATTTCAGATCTTTACAAAACCCTTCAGAAAACAATTATGTTCTCAACTCGGTTATTTTATCACAAGATTCAGAGACCGTTTTGATATTTTCGGAATCCAACACAGAAATATCCGACCCTCTGTCCCGATCACTCCAGTTACCAATTGGGTATCCTAAATGAATGATGTGGAAACTTTTCTTTATAAATTGGTTCGATTGCTCTAGTGTACACTCATGCAGATAATTTTAAAGTACAGTTGGATCATTTGGGTATAATCCATTTCGAATTTGTGGTCCCCTGCCAACACAAACCAAAAGGTTTTCCTTTTGTAAGATTCCAATTAGTTTCCAGCATTTGACCAATAAAATCGAGCATGTTGCAACACGGTTAGAAATAAACTTCAAACGCGGAGAGTAAAAAATCCAACAGCGCTGTTCTCGACAGTTAGGGCAATTGTGAATATTATAATTAATATTGCAATACGTGTATGCCATTTTCATTTTTGGCACTGTTAGTTTATATCTCCTTCTGAGCAGTTTCGTGGAGCGTTTAACTTCTTGCAGAGCCCAACATACCACGAACAGAGCGTGTTGACCTCAAAATTCAATTCACGATTGGTTGGCAAACACGGGAGCATTAAATATACCCGAAACTTTGACAAAAGCACCCAAGTAGTTCAACCAGACTTTCCAATACCGCCTACATCTCATGTTCCTGGAACCCATAAATTTTAGGATTCCCCCAATGAGACTCAAACAACTGCTGGATGGGATGGTATGCGTGCATTCCAATCACTCTGGAATGAATCCACACCTTACGATGCCTGGTTATTTTATATCAATTTCATAAGTTTGAAGCGCATTGAAGATCTTAACCGTGTAATATGTTTGTAATTTGTTTGACGACGGTAAGGAAGTCTCGTGATATTTGGGAAAAAATGTTCTGGATAAATTGGAAATTTCATTATATTTGGGAAATTTTGATATAAAGAAATTGGAATCTTGGAAAAAATATATATATATTTTTAATATTATTTAAGAGCGTTGTTAAATTTGGATAGAAAGTATGTAGGTTTTATTTTATATTTTATAAATAAATTATGTGATATTAATTTCTTATAAATTTTAAGAAAAATATTTATGAATTTTTATAATATATAGTTGTTAATGGTAAAATAATTTCAAAAAAAATCATTAAAATTATAAATGAATGTTGAGAGTCTTACATATATAACTACAAATTTTAAGGTGGTCTTAGAAAAGGGTTTAAAAGTTTCCACATACACATATGTTTCATTACTTATATGATATTTTTTTAATTATTTGTATATGAATCTATGGGACATTATTTAACTAAGGCATCTAATTTTATATGTAATTAGTTAGCTTTCTCCATAAAACCATAGTGTAAGGGGTTCCCAAGATTTTATATTTCACTTATTTGTCGTATATTTGAAGAATTCATGTCCATTTCAAGTAGTTATTTTAATTGTAGAAAAAGAAAGTTAACATATTGTATTTAGATTATAAAATAAGATTCCAAATATAAAAAGTAAAGAAGTACTTTTGATACAAGATAAGATAGTGATATTAGTATCTAGAATGGTCAAAATTAGTCTATAGAATCCTTAAGAATACAATACAAAATAAAGAATAAGTAGTATAATGCAATTCAACAATCCTAAAGGAAAAGTAAAATAAAAATACTGCATATTTTAAATGATGTAAATATTATGATGTAAAAAGATAAAGATAAAATGATAAAGATTAATTTATTTGGTGACTATACATCATTTAATTACGGAGGATCCAAAGGTTGTTCTTCTATTCTTATATCTTACCCAACCAATACTCATATGACAAATGTTATCACCAAGGTACACCTCTCCACCATAGAATCATTCCTTATGTGGAGTCAAATAAAAAAATAGACTTGAATCAATAAACCACGAGTCAATAGTAGTGATGTAAGAAAAAAACATAAAAATGTTTATTCTTTGTTGAATCTATGCACCACACCCACTTGATACACCTATTTAGTAGAGGTGAACAAACTCGTGAAGGTGAACATAAACAAGGTCTATCATGTAGAGGCACATCATTGGTGGTAGGAGTGCAATCATCATAGAGCTCATTAGTAGGATTCTCATCATATATAGGTAACCCCAAAGAGTATATTTGTAAGAGGTTCATCAATAATATAACCATCAACAAACACATCACTAAGTTAGGAGAAGGCGCATCATAATCATATATAAATGAAATTGAAACACGTGTATCTATCACACAAACAATAAATGTAATTGACTATGACAAGATTATGATGACCTACATGCTTGAGATTGTGATAATAAGAGTTGCAATGAATGAATGCTTGAGTGACTTAGATCAAGAACTAGGGTTTTGCTATTTGTTGATGCAAGGATTGATGCAGTTAATGCAAAACATTAGATAGTAACTATTGTTTGATTTTTAGTAATAACCATAGCGTTAGAATTATGAAACCAAAGATGATTAAAATGATCTAAGAGTAATGTCCTTTCATACAATCATACACACAATTTAAAAAATTTAATGTGAAAATCAATTAATAAATCAAAATTTCACCTACAAATTTAAACTAAATCAAAATTGTCCATACATTTTATACCAAAAAAAAAATATAATATAAAATTAAAACTAATTTTAGACCAGAACTAAAAATATTTCCGCATGAAATGCTATGGCGGCTGGCGGGCTTAGAGGAACAGTCATAGAAAGCTTAGGTTCTTTGAATCTTTAAAAAATATATAATAAAAAAGGTGCCCAAAAAAGACTAAAAACATGGATCAAACTTCAAACGTGTCACATAAAAAATACGTGCAAATTTGAAAAAAGATTCAACTTTGAGTTATAAAGAAACACAAACTCAACTTGTATAATGTTTTGCTATCTAGAACTTTATAAGCAACATAAATTTATAGCTTTATGTGGAATCTTCAACATTTTGAAGTAAAATATTGTAACACTTTTTAATAATATTTAAAGGTGTGATTAAATGGTGAATAAGTATATATATTTAAATTTTTCATAATAAAGTATTATTTATTTAATAATATTTGTATTTAAATATTTTGTAAAAGTTTTCAAAGAATATTATATTTTATTTTATCAATGTTTAGAACATTTTTAAGTAATTTGAGTTGGGTATACAATAGTCATAAATAATATTAATGTAGATTATTGGTTATATTGAGTTCATTAGACCAGCTATTGATATATTTATCCATCCTTATGTTATCATCTTATCCAGTTGGAACAACCAATTAGGACGGAGAGGTCAATGAGAATTCAACTCAACCAAACTTGAATAAGCATTGATAATTGTAAAAAAGTTAGACAAAACAATTGAAAAAACTTCAAATCGAATTCTTTAAAATCATTACTAAGCTAGCTTTAGATTAAAAAAACATCATAATACTTTTACAAAACTAGGCAACTACATTGAGGAAAAGAGCCCAAATTTCAACATATCCCAACCAATAAAAACCAAAAATGGAGACTATGGGAGGAGGTAAATTACCATGGCCTTTACCCCCTCTATCATATACTAGAGATTATACATAATATGTTTATGTGAGTATCTAGGATGAAGCAAAATACCATGGCCTCCACCCACTCCATCATAAACTAGAATTTATACATATTGTGTCCAAACTAGGGGGTGACTTTTAAATTACCTCGGCATCACTGTACCCCGACATACAAGCTTGCAACTTTTGTGATTATCAACTAGAGGTGTTAGAGGGACTTTGACCACCTCCTCACAACATCAAAGAAGGTAGGAATAACATCTACATGGAGAGTTACCTTGAGACCTTTTGCAATCTCCACTATAGACCACCACATGTGCATTTGTATATGTTTGATGGAGTGAAGGCGGTCTAAAGTACTATTGAATTCTACCTCAACTTACTGCCTCATGTCATCAATACCACTATGAAGGAGGAAAGAGCCTACTATTGTTGATAACAAGGTGACATGTCTAAGAGATTGTGTTATTTTAAAAATACTTTTCCTACCCCTAGTATATTGAAGATCTAGAAGTGGGTTTGTCATTACTTCATGTATACCAACACATAATTCATAATCTGCCTCTCTTGCCACCTCACATTTTTGAAGAACCTAAATCCTCAATTGAAATGAAATCATCAATCATTGCACCACCCATGACTCTAGGTCAGTGCTCCTTCCCCTTCCCCTATCAATCGCTACCTTCCCCTTCTCCATGTTAAAAGACTCTCCTAACCACTTCATTACATTTCTAACCCAAGATGTCAAATCCATATTTCTCAAAAAATAAAATGGACATACCAAGGTTGATCTAAAGCATCCATTATTGTTGTAGACTCCAATACAAAGGTTGCAAGCACCTTGGCCAATAAGTATGACAATCAATCTTTGATCCTCTATTCCATGTCATCCTGAATCATCATCAAATTCTATACGAGTGAAATGATAAAAAGCTACCTCAAATCCCATTATCGAGGGTGCAAGTTTGTATATCTTTTATTGTGAGAGCCCTCACCTCCCACGTGGGGAAACTTTGCCACTTTTCTAGGATAACCTCTCCCTCTCTGCCAAGCCCACACCTTAGCTAGTTTCCTAGTCAGCCACAAAATTCCCGTCTCTCTTGATATGCCTAAAGAATGTGCCTTTGAAAGTATTGACAACAATTCTAGCCTATGTCAAAATGTCCTCAAGAATCCAATTTTAACATTCATCTCTATCCATACATTGGATAATGAATTTGCAATATCCTAACACTTGGACCTTTTTCCAACCTTTCTTTGATGCTAGCTTCAATCCTCAAAACATCACCCTAGCTTGCACTATATTGTTCAAAGGAATACAATAAGAGAGGTTGATTGTCGTCATTTATGAAAACACATCCCCCTCTAGTTGCCCTTGATTCTCTTTAGTTGCACCATCAAAATTGATCTTTATCCACCATGTCTTAGTTGGTGAACAACTTACTTTCTTAACATGTGGAGCAAATAAGACTTAGTGATCTGACCATTTGAATCTAGATCAAGCATTTTCTGAACCTAACTCCAAAAAATTTATATCTAGACACTTATTTCTCTTGTAATCTTTAAATTCCTAAAAAAAACTAAATTTTATCACAAAGATACTTTATTGAAGATTCTTTATCCTAAAAAAATCCTCTTGTTCCTTTTCTATCCAAATATTCCACATGATTATACTAGGGTCATAATTCCATATCATCTTAAGACCATAATTTTTTATGCCTAGGATCTTAACATTTAAGTAGGGTGAAGATATTTGTAGTAACCAACAAAGTTCCCACCCCAAAGAAACCAATACCAAAGGCAAGAGGCAACTTCACAATGTGTGAGGCAATATAAAAGTTAAACCGACAGGTGACATTCAACAATGGAGGACGGGCACCTTGCACTATTTCGTGCATGCAGAGGCCCAACCTTACAGGCGTGTGTTTGTAGAGACAAATATGAGATCTACTTAGGATTTGCAATGTACACTACATGCAAATGAATCATATTACAGACAGCAACTGGCAAGAAAAGCCACAGCAATCCACTGAGAACAGTAGGGGAATTCCGATGTGCAGACATATGCATATGTTGCATGGAACGGAGTGTAATATAATTCATAGAAACTAAACACAAGTACAAACTACACAAGCTTCCCCTATAAACAAACCACAACTATTTGTTGCATGGGTTTTGTTGGACATCTGAGACTGTGTACAGCGATGTGAGTGTCAAGAAACCTGAAGCATCAAAGCAGGAAAAGACAGAGTTCTGCAAGGAAACTATAGTTAGTTTCTTTATAGTCCTGCAATTTACTTATAATTAGCATGCCAGTCTTCATTTGGAAGTGACTATGTTTTGTCATCTTCGTTGCAGGCAGGACATGGACTTCATGCAGTAAATTATACAGTCTTCCATAGGGGAGAGGGGTCCATAGTGGAGCATCCTAATTTTGCGTTTCTCAAAATCTTACGTGAAAATTTCAATTCTCCCAATTTTGTACAGCAGTTTATTTGGCAACTCACATGCTTCTATATTCGTTTTAGGGCCACATCATCAAATATGATGTCACATCAACATGGTTTTTGTCAAGGTATCCAAAAAGGTCCAAAAAAAAGTGAGACCAATAGTGGTGCACTAAATCATGTTTTATTGGTGCGTTGATGTGGCATCACATGATTGGTCAATTTGTGTACCTTATGGATAAAAAGTGTTTTGTAATTGGATATTAAAGTGCTCCACTATGGGGCCCACTGAGGACTATTTCTATCCCCACTATTGGGCCCCTCTCCACTAATTGCATGAGCATGATCAGTTTTATGGCAGCTACAAGTTTCTGGTGCTGAAGCTTTTCCCATGTGTCTCCTTCCTATCTCCCCTCTTCTACTTTCCTGGTAACCCCGCCTTCAGCCTTTGGCCTCTATTTTTTAGCCTTTAAGTGTGCTCTCTCCTATCATTTTTAACTTTCTTTGTCTGGGATTCTTGTGTTATGTTTGAGGTGTTTAGTTCTTCGCATTTTGGGTTAAACAACATATTATAAGTCTTGATTTGTGTAGGTGACTCATTTGAAATCACACTAATAGATGAATCTTATTGAAGAAGCTAGTGTGATTCCACATGGACCATCTAAGCAAGTCAAAACTTAAACTGTGTTGTTTAAGTTTGCCTTGCTCATTGCCCCTTGCTTTCTTGTCGTCTCCCCTTCCTTCCTTCAAATTCATTTTGTTCTATAATATTGTATTCCATTTTAATTCATTTCTTGTTAGATGTACTTTCTTTTTTCTTTTTTCTTATATCATTCTCCTTTCATGGCTTTAGGCTGCTACTAATTTGTTATCCTTTAGCATGTATTTGTTTATACTTCGATTTTATATATACTTACTCACATATACATGTGTTTTCATCTAATTTATTTATTTGAATGTACATTAATTTTCTTATTCCTTTTATAATTTTTCTTATCTTCATGCTCCCTCTCTTATACTTAGTATGTTGCTCATGTTATCTCCCTACTTTCCTATGGTCTTATTCAATTATTTATTGATTGTTCAACTCTTCTATAGAATTTATCATTACTTCTATTCTCTTTAGACTTAGGTATTTCAATATGGATTCATATGCCTTGTTTTAAGGTTGCATTTTCTTGTGTTTGTACTCTTTCTTAATTTTTATTTAATATTTTTCTTCTTATGTTACTTTATTCAAGTCTATAATTGTATTAATCATCCTTCTTATCATTTTATTTTGTAATTGAAGTCATTAAAAAAATAGTTTCTTTTTCTTTTTTGTTTGAATCCTTTTCCTTCTAGTTTCTTGTGTTGTGTGTCACCTCTCTCCCTTCATCTATTTAGTTATCTTGATCTACTACTCACCTTTGATTTTTCTTCTCTTGCTATCTCATCATGATGATGGATCATGGACTATATGACTCAAAATGTTGATAATGAAAAATTTTACATAATCAAATCCAAAAATATAACAACCCTAAAAAAATGTGTATATACAATGACTAATTTTGTTGCTAGCATCATGATTTTAGAATAGTAACATCTCCAATACTACATAGACAAATAATTAACTTAGAGCATGTAGAAGTGCATTAGAACAACATAAAATCATAATCATAAAAAATTACATTATACCAAGTGTGAAATCCATCAAGTACAATAAGGCAACAATATGTCAAATTTATTTTGGAATGCATTCATGGTAATTCATGAATCCACATAAACTCTAAGAAAAGTAATCATGATATATAGGATTATCCTAGAGTAAAAACCATTATTGACCCAAAAATCTATATAAGCATGATTTAAAAATGAAAACACAATTTGTAGGGTTGTGATGGAGTTGGAACTAGTATGGGCCCTACAAGCCACATACGCATGAAATCATTATAAAATTTATGAAGAATATCATGATGTAATGTTTTTTCATGAAGTTAGAATTGGTGTGGTACTCAAAATAATCACATGCATAAAATATTATGAAAAAGGTGTAAATTTATAATATGCCCCCATCATATTGAGTGCACACATCATTATGGAATAATTTCTAGCAAAGGAAAAAGTGTAATGACCGCATATGATTATGTTTTGGCCCTACTATTTAAATCAAGTGATATAAGTATTAAAACTCATGAATTTTACTCGTAATTTTCCCCTCAGAGTGAGGACAAGCATAAGTTAAGATGGCCTTGTGGCAAAGATAATCAAGGAAATGCAACAAACACACCATGTAAAATACATGAGTGACATAAACATATTGATGTACTTAATAGTATGGAGGGAAAATAAGAGATATGTCATGAGAAATAATATCAAACTTTAATAGTAATATAAATATACCATGTAATATGTTAGAATGTAAAGATATTTTATAATAATAAGTGGTAGTATGTGTGCACTAAGTGAAAAATATCCAATTTATTGGCTTGGAAGGTAGTGTCCATATTTGTCACCAAGTTGTGAATATTGTTATAGGGAATTTGATGAGTTTTGTAAGCATGCAGGTATTGTTCGACAAACTACTACTCCTTATACACCCCAACAAAATATGGTAGCAGAAAGAATGAATTGAACCTTAATGGAAAGAGCTAGGAGCATGTTGATTGGTGCTAAGCTTGATAGATGCTTTTGGGCAGAAGTTGTAAGTACTGCATGTTATTTGATTAATAGATCTCCTTGTTCAACTCTTGTTGATAAAACTCCTTATGAAGTGTGGATAGGTAGAAATACTTGTGTTTCATATTTAAGGGTCTTTGGTTGTAAGGCTTGTGTTCATGCGCCTCAAGAGAAGCGATCTAAATTGGATCCAAAAGCACATAAATGCATCTTTGTTGGTTATGATGAGAATGTAAAAGGTTATAAGCTTTGGAGTTCACTAACTCATAAAATATTTTTCTCTAGAGATGTGATTTTTCAAGGAGTTCAAAGCTTACATAGGTGAAGAACACCCACAGGAGAAAGATAAGACAAAATCAATGCACTTCGAGACAAAGACAAAAAAGCGGGAAGATGCACATGTGGAAGAACAGTCAAATGGATCTGAGGATGGAGAAGAAGAAGAGGGTTTAGATAGTTCAGAGGATGTGCAGGATGAGCACACAATAGAGGAAGAATAGGTAGATCCCATTACTCCTACCTTGAGGACGTCCAGAAGGTAATGAAATCTAATTGACAGCTATAGCCCATCATATTATTGATGTGCATTTGCTTTGTTGAGTATTGATGATGAACCTAGATCCTACAGGGAGGCTCTCTCTTTGAAGGAAAGTGAGTCTTAGATGCAAGCTATACAAGAAGAGATGATGGATTTGGATAGTTGTGATACCTGGGATCTTGTCAATTTTCTCAAAGGAAGGAAGCCCATTGGTTGCAAGTGGGTATTTAAAAATAAATTTGGTGCAGATGATCAGTTAGAGCGGTACAAGGCCAGATTGTTGGCCAAGGGCTACTCCCAAAGAGAAGGAGTTGATTTCAGTAAAAATTTCTCTCTTGGTGCTAAGTTAACTTGTATTAGATTCATATTATTTATTGTTGTAAACTTATGATTTTTAAATAAAGCGAATGGATGTTAAAAATTCTTCCTTGCATGGGGATCTTGAGAAAAAAAAATTATATGCAACAGCCTGACAATTTTGTTGTGAAAGGAAAAGAACACTTGGTTTGTAGGTTAAAGAGATCTTTATACATGGTTTGAAATAGTCACCCAGGATGTGGTCCCAGAAGTTTTATGCCTTTGCATTGAAGTTGGGTTTTGTTAGAAGTAAAGAGGATCATTGTGTTTATATTAAGGTTATTGATTATTAGATACTAATCATTGTCTTGTATGTTTATGACATGTTGTTTATGGGTAACACCAAGGTGATGATTAGGGAGCATAAAACTCAACTTTCTAGCACATTTGATATGAAGGATTTGGGGGTTGCAAAATATATCTGTGGGATGGAGATCAGTAGGGATCCGGTTCAAAGAAAGCTTTGGCTAAGTTAGAGTCAATATGTTGATACCTTTTTGCAAAGGTTTAGTATGAATGACTATAAACCAATAAATATTCCATTTCTGGTTGGTACTAAGTTGACTTTAGACATGTGTCCTAATTTTGAAGATGATTTTGAAGAGATGTATAAATTTTCTTATGCTAGTGTCATTGGTAATTTGATGTATGCAATGGTTTGCACTAGACCAGATATAGCCCAAGCAATGGGAGTTGCAGGTTTATGTCTAACCCTAGTAGAGAGCATTGGACTTTTGTTAAGAGGGTGTTTAGATATTTGTGTGGTACTTCTAATTACTGTTTAGTTTATCATGGTACTAATGATGAGGTTAATTCATTGGACATACAAGGTTTTTTTGATGTGTTTTGGGAAAGTGACTTGGATAGTCGAAGGTCCACTAGTGGCTATATTTTTACTTTGTTTGGAGGTGTAGTTAGTTGGATGAGTAAAAAATTATCCACCACCAAAGCAAAGTATATGGCTTCTACACATGCGTCTAAGGAGGCAGTTTGGTTACAGACACTTGGTAAAGGTATTGGTTTTGATTGTAGGACATTGAGAATTGGTTGTGACAGTCAAAGTGTCATATATTTAGCCAATGCTTGTACTTTATTATCAATAAATTATACGTGAATGTTATCTCATTTGATGTTATCTCACTTGATGTTATCTCATGGAAAAGTATTACATATATGCGAATGGATGGCTATTGAATTGATATTCTAACTTTGGAGATGTTTTACATATACTACATACGTTATGAACAATTGACGGTCGTGTGCATGTGTTAGTGGTTGTAGGTATATGTTCAATTCCTCCAAGCGGAGGGGAAGTATCACTTAGGAGAAGATCTTGGTCGGGTAACCGGTAACAAAACTATCTGAGCATATACACACACCACAGTAGAATAATTGATTTGAGTCAGTTCGTGGGAAGAGGGTAAGTCATCCTTAGTTGATGTGTTTGCATAAGTAAAAGTCTTGATTACTATTGAAATGCACTATTGGGTGATGTTTATCTATTTGAGCTTTAGAGTTCTTTCTTGCACTATTATGATTATGTTGATAAGAAGAACGTACATGGAGTATGTGTATATATATGCACATACATGTCAATGGGATCTAAAGACATGTATATGCATATGTATAGATGTACCACATGTAAATGTTTATCAATACAATGGTAATTATGTGAGGCTATATGTGAATCGAATGTGAACATATATATATGTAAGTATGTATTTATGTATATACACATATCTATATGTATATATGTATCAATACACGCGTACATTTGCGAATGGACATGCCCATACAAATGTATCAATATAGGTATACATACATATATGTGTACATAGAGGCATATACATACATACATACATACATACATACATACATACATACATATATATATATATATATATATATATATATATATATATATATACTATCAATATATTGTGTTTATCTTATACTCATTTTTATATAGAATGTATACTTGCTTGGTGGCGAAAGGTGTGTATATATATATATATATATATGTATGTATGTATGTATATGTATGTATGTATGTATGTATGTATGTATGTATGTATGTATGTATGTATGTATGTATGTATGTATGTATGTATGTATGAACACATATATATATATATATATATATGAATATACATATACATATATACACATATATATTGGTATTAATATATATATGTATATGTATTAAATTATATATATATAGTATATTAACCATTTCTTGGAAATCGACTATCATTTACCATGATAGAGGTTGATTATAAGTTGCTTATGACTGTGTTTTGAGAAGCCGAGTTTTACTCTTGCTGCCACTCTTTATGGAACACATATATTTCATTATAGCTCGTTGCATTATGTTGATGCATGGTGTAGACTTAGTCGACACCTATTATAAGAACATCTTTGACTTGGTAGAACTTAAAGCGCCATGTCTTTGATCTTGAGCCAACATCTGTTAAGACAGGAGTAACTGGATGATGACTTTGTCAAAGTGAATAAATATATGAATCGACTCACACCCAGGCTAAGGCGATATAAGCATGGTGTCACAAATTGGTTATTGACTATTTCTAACTAAATGGAAACCATGCCAACTTTGAGAATAGTGTGGTGGATTTGGTGCCACCTTTAATTCCTTATGCCTATATATGTCTATTGTGGGAGATAATTCGAATTACCCATGTGAAAATTTGAATAAGTCTCTATTTGTTGTTGATCAAGCAAGGTTGATTTGTAGATTATTTTGTTGAGTATGAGCTTACATATATTCACCACCTTTTTGTTGAGATATGTGTTGCTATGCATGCTTGTTGCTATCAAAACTCATGCCTAAACTATAGCCTGAGTAGTTTCCAAATAGTTGTATAAATAGTGGTGCTTGATCATTGTTGAGGATGCATTCTTGCAAGTATTTTACCCTGCATTATTTTCACCTTTTACTCTATTTTATTTGAGAGAGAGAGAGAGAGAATTCAACTATATTGGAAGTGAGTGGATTTGAGTGAAGTAATCTATCAACTTGAGTGTTAGAGGTTCATTGTGAAGCTATCATCAAGCTTGTTGTTGTTTGGAGAAGCTACATTGTTGTCATTTGATTGGATAAGCGATAATAGGAATGAGGATATTCTTATTTGTTATTTTATTTATGAACTAATTGTTCTCCATGAATGCTTGAATTGTCTTTTACGAGTACTTGCATTTAGGAAATCTAGAATGTCTTTGAAAAGGATATAGAAGCTTTTATAATATTTTTATGATGTGCTTTTATGTACTCATAATAGGAGGTTGACGTTTATCATAGGTATTATATACTAGATATGATTAAACTGGAGTGGCATATGAGTTACTCTTAGCTAGGTTATTGATTTAACTATAGTAGCTTGAGTTTACTCCTAGGATTGATTATCCAGTATGGGAGGGAACTTGTGTACTTGTTGTTACCTATAGGTATTATATGTATCACATCCCTTTGATTTTATCTCCCTTAGTCTTTAATTGTTCATTTTCTGCCCAAGTCTAAAATCTTTGCCCTCATTTTAGTCATTGTTGCAGGTTCCTATAAGTTTCTAACTTCCTGTCTGCATTCTATAAGTTTTGAAACCTAAGTTGTGGGCGTTGTATGTCTTTAACCTTGTCGTTGGGTTTGTCTTTTTCCTAACTTCCCGATGGAAAAACTTGTTCCCTTTGTGGCGTCAAGTGATTCGGTCCATTGTGTAGTCAGGGAGTAAGAGGTTTTCATAACTTTGTAACTCCTGACTTTGAGTTATTGAGTTTCAATTTTCCATGACAAGGTAATATGTTGTTCTTCCCACATATTTTGAGACGTCGCCTATGCATTTAATGAGGCATGCAGTACAACCTAGAGATGTCTAATCAAAGATTTTTGTAAAGCACACAAATCTTAGGGTTTGCTTTACCGATGATTAAAATAGAGCGCCATATTAATTCAACACCAAACACACATCCTGTCATTTACATGACTTAAGGTGGTGAAGATTTATTTGTTTGAATTTGCAATAGCACCTCTATCATCGGCAATTATTTGTTCAAGTGTACAAGTGTTTCTCTATGTACTGTGAGCTCATGCAATCTAGAATCAAAAATCACTGGCTTGACGTAAGGGACGCAGAGTTGGAATCTTTTTAAGCTAGACGAATTTTGGGCGTGTTTGGAAAGTGACTAGAGAACTACTATTGACGTGAAATTGTTATAAAGTGGATTAGCTCACATCAGGGGTTTTCCTAAAGCCATTCTAAGCGTGGACTGAATAGGCGCATCTGCGAGAAGATATATTCCAGAAAAATAGGAAATCAAAGCCATGGACGGGACTGTTGTTGCCAAAATTTCTCCTAGAGTTGTTTCTCACGTGCTAAGGATCCCTAAGAGAACGCCCGTGAAGGACATGTCTATTGCAACGGCTAGTGAATTTTTCAAATTCAATGAAAGTTGGTGCAAAAATTCTATGGCCAAAGGGTGGTTGAAATCGGAGAAAAGAGGTAAGTCACAACTACTTGCCAAACATAAAAGAATGCATTTCATAGAGGAAATTGCAAATGCCATTGCTCTGTTACATCGCATTGTTGGGAATGTGAAAATTGAGTCCTTTGAAGATTGGATGTGTCAATTTATTTTGGTTATCTATGATGAAAATGTGTTCATTGATTGGGCTAAGATAATGTGCTTCCATTTGAATGAACAATGAGTCAATTTTCAGAAAACTGTTACTTTCCATCTATGCTCTTGCCTAACATATATTATAGCTAGTCAAAGGTCATTTTGGCCAGGATTAAAACCACAAATACCTCCAACTTCTGGCATGCTTATGTATAAGTGCTACCCACAATTTACTAAGCAGGTCAGAAAGGGAGATTTTTCCCTTGTCAATGATGCATTCTTAATGGAAGCTATGAGGAAATTGGATGGAAATCCTGAAGTGCATTTTTCCTCTGATTCAATGACTCTTGTATCAGGATTTGAAAGTTTTTATATACAATTTGATAGATTTCCTTGCTTGAGGATAGGAGGTTTTGAGAAAACCCCACTAAAACTGCCTAAATATCCTAAAGATTTGTTGGTGTTCCTGGAAGTTTGTAGACAAATGGCCGTTGTGAATGTAAAATACATGAATATGGGAAGTGAGGGTATCCTTTCCCATTGACAAATACATATTTCACATGCAAAAATAATCAAATGGCCAAATGTGTTGAAGGACTTCTCAAAGAATATAATCTCCAACACTTATTCATGAGGACCAATTTTGATAGCAAGGGTTTTGTGAAACAAAATTTATATGGAGGAAATTCATATCAACATCAGCCCTCTATCGAGGATTTTTGGGAAGATTGTGTTGATGAAAATGAAGTCTTGAAAAGAGATTACATGAGGTTAACCCTTGGGTAGATACAAGATTTTGGTCTTCCTTTCCAGATTCCTAAGGGTATAATTGATGATTTGGTGGTCATTGACCCCGGATATGAGAAATTGTTTGATAAGTCTCATTCTAGGGTAGACTAGAATGAAAATGAAGTCTTGGATATGAATATACGGGATGCCATAGTCATGAAAAGAACTCAGGATTGGTTGGAAGGAAAATGGTGACGAGTTCCAGGTTCTACTCAAGAACCAAAATCTTCTCAGAAAAATGAACAGGGGATTTCTCAGACAATCTTAGACAATTACAGTGGGTGCATCATCAGGGAGAATGGCTACAAGGTCTTCTAGTGAAAATTCACAGTCTGGGGATGATGGTGAGATTCCTAAAGAGATGGTTAAATTGAATTCAGTGTGTGAACAAGACAACCCATCTACCCCTACTCCTAAAAAGAAGATCAATCAAACTAAACCCGCACCTGAGCATTCTGATGCTATTTTTACACAAATTGTTGAGGATAATACTTTTCCTCCTTTGTCTAAAGTACTCTATTCCCCAGTGGAAAATATACCCATTACTCCCAGTGAATCTAGAGAAATTTCCCTAGGGAATAAAGATTTTTCTTTGATTGAAGCCTCCCCAATATGGCTAAGAAAGGAAGTGGAGAGAAAGAGGAAGTACACTCCTACAACAACCATGGGAGTGGATACAGTTGCAAATTTGCTTCAAACTTCTTCAAGGTTGAGGAAAGCTCAGAAGATGTCAAGAATGTTGGTTGATCCTACTTCTGGCAACCAAGTATTGGAAATTGCAGATCCAACAAAAGATTTAAATGAGAATGAGATTATAGTAGTTGACTACAAAATCACACATGTTGACATGGGGCCTCAAACACTTGAAGGGGATGTATATCATGCCAATTATTTGGTCAATGTTTTGATTAGGCGGGTAAAGGAAGAAAGAAAAGAAAAAGTAGCATTGCAATCCCAAGTTCTTGATTTGAAGAACTTCATTTCTTCTATAGTTCCCCCTTCTATATCCAATGGAGCCTCAAGTTCTCAGGAAAAAGTTATTGATGGGTCTAAAATGCAATTGATCAGAAAGAACCTGAGCTATTCCAAAAATGGCAGTGAATGGATTAATGAAATGCTTGAAGTCCTCTTTATTTGTAAGTATGTGCTTTTCTACACACAAGTAGTTGATAAAAGAAAGGAATTAATGGCAGAGCTACGATAGATCATAAATGATCAAACTAGTCTTTATGTGCTCTCACAAGAGATTAAAGAGTTGATTTCCATGGATCGAATGAATTTTATTAATGAATAAATTGTAAATGATCCAAAGGAGTTAGATCCTTCATGGCCCAACTCATTGGAGTGGAAATTGAACATTTATGACACCTTGGTGAAGGAGATTTCTATAGTACTTGAGAGATATCTAGACATGATGATGGAAATAAAAGGAAATTGTCATGACCTAAAAGTGGAGATAACTAATGAGTTTGATGAAAGGATTCTAGATTCAAAGGAGATTTTTCTAAAATTCAAAGAAATATTCAACAAGGAGATGGTTGACCCTGCCACAATGACTAAAGAATCTTTCTCGAAGCTTAGTAGATTGCAAGTTAATCTCTCTTCCTTTAAAACAAAAGCAAGTAGGAGGTCTGACACATTGAATGAATATGAAGCAGCTCCAACCAAAGTAAGAACCAGACTAAAAATTACCTCTACTCCAAGGAGTGAGGAGTTACTTGCAATTATTTCCAAAAACAGGGATTATAAAACCAGGATGAAGGTGCAAGAGAAATTATTGCAGCAAGAAGTGGTCAAAGATTTGGAAGATGAGGAGGCTGAAGCAACGGGAGATAATGCATAATTAATTTTTAGTATTCCATGACACTTTCTTTAATTTGGCTCTTTTAGTTTAAAACTCTTTTAATTATTCGGTTTGGTTACTTTCAAGAAACTGTCACCAAGACAATTTGTTTATGCTTTAAATATGAATTCTATTGATGTGCCTAGGATCTTTTGTGCAAACTTTGATTTACTCGTTAGAGAAAAACTCTGTTATCTGAATTATTGCTTTCTGTTATTTTGATATAGAAGACAGTGGTGGAATTTATGCATTCATAATCTTTGAATTATGGTGTATGAATATGTTCTACTTATGTTGAATGTTCTCCCAGTGTTTGATCTATTATTGGAATGATAAATATTTTGAATTGCTACATTGTTGTAGTATCATTTATCTATGAATAAAGATTTTGTGGTGAGATTGGATTTCATTTTAGTTGTGAGGAATTTTCATTTTTATCTTATGATGTTGATGAATACCTTTAAAGCTTTTTGGTTAAAATCCCCTTCCTTTATTTGCTTTCCGGTAAAAAGCAACAGTAGTTAAAAATTATTCCTTGAATATCAAATGAAGGTAGTTGCCACCTTTTAAAATAAGCAAAGAATCATTCTGAGAATTATATGATTACCGATTCAACTGTGGTTACGTTTGTCACCTTAGTGGGCGTGAGAATATAGAGTTAGGTGATAAATATGTCAACCAACACTTGTTAAGTAGGTTAATTCCAAGTATGTAAAGTGGTGATAGGTTATCTTTGGGATGATAGATTATCCATTGAAGAAAATACCTATGCATAGTTTAAGATGACCTTAACTCAAATCAGCCCTGAGTAGTGTATGTGATAGATGACCTTCATTCGGATTGTTGTTCGAGAACACTTTGGCCAAAGTAGTGTGATTGCCTATGGCTCCATGCTCAGTTCACCATGATCCAGTATTACATGCTAGTTCCAGATTGCGGGATTACAAGTTCTAGTTATATAGGACACATCACTATGCTCAGTTGGTTGTCGTTATTCGGTTATTGTACCAATCTCTTCGACGAAGGGAAGGGCCATCTATCAAATGATAGATGTGTTTGGGGACCGCATTAAGAGTTTGTCGTTGGTAGAAAAGCACTTGAGTGATGCTTCTCCTCCACATCAGGTGACAAAAGAACCAAGATTTGAAGGGAAGGATACTGGACTGTCTTACAACTATTTGTTTCAAAGCTCATTAAACTATGTATGTAAATGTATGCATTCTTATATTATTCTAACTTGTGAAATTATTGTAATGGAATCCTTATTGTATTATGTTATGCATCTTTGTTTGTATATTCTCAATAAAGAAAAGAATTTTTTTTATTGCAATGTCTTGTTACATAGTTTATTACTTGTAAGTTGAAAACTTAGGAATTTTTACTTCATTGAAGGGTTGGCATGTTACATGTGGTATTAGAGCTACCAAGTTTAGCTATGGAACCTATGAGCTCATCATTATTTCCATCCAACATTATCTAATGTTGTGAATTCTTATGCCAGGATGGTGTATCTCAGATTAATGGTTTGAAAGTTAGTAATCGGAAACGAGTGCTACCTAGAGGCCAAGAAGGAAAGAGAAGCCATCATTAGAACGATTGAGGGTACCAACTACAAAAATTTCATCTCATTGAGTTACATCAAAACCTTTAGTCTCACTCTCTCTTGGATTAGTGATGTGAAGAGAAAGATGAAGATGAAAGCTATGTACAACTACCTACCGACCATCTCACCAGAGAATTCTGAGTCATTACTGCTTTCCAGGGATATGCCCTCGAAAGGAAGTGTTAGTTTAGAATTCACCTTTAGGGACCTTAGGGACCCTAGAGTTCTTCCATTGACAAGAGTAATTGTAATTTCTTCAAGTAACAAGTCCGAGGGATATGTACCATGGATCCTGCCAGAAGAGAAATGGTCTCATGAACAAATGTCTACAAAAAGTGTAGACTATATTTTTGATGAACACTATATTGACATTACACCCTGTAACTATGTATCGAATGATAAAACCAAAGTCTATTATCATTTTTGGGATAGGTACAAACAAATGAGAGATGAATAGAAAGATAGGGATCAATAACAGTCTCAATTTGTAGGTTATACTCCATTAAGTTATGTGTCTGAGAGTGAATTTAAGGGATACTCTCCACTCAACTATCTAAAAAGTCACTCCATGTAATCAAAGGGTTATTGAAATCCTCATGAAATGAATAAAATTATATGATTATCAAAAAAAGTTTATGCTTAATCTTATGTGGAATTATTTATGTGTGTATGAATGCCACTTTTAATGTTTTTCGTAAGATAGTTGAAAACATAATTTAGTCTAACATGGATAAACATTCAAGTAAAACTAATCTTGTAAAGATGGCGAGGACATGAACTAATCCTGGTGGAAGCCAAGAGGTTGGGAAAGGACTCGTTGGAGTTGAGGCTAGACTTGACCAAATATTGGCAAGGTTGGCTAAACTTGAGCAGGAAAGAGTTAAGGATAGGGTGGAGAATGAAGTTCCCATTAATGAGAATGAGGGAGAAAACTCTTCTCATGGGCATAATGAAACCCATGATCATGAGAGGGAAAAATCACCTATGCCATTTGAAGAAAGGAATAAGAAGCTCATAGCTTCCAAACTTTCCAAGGACATGAAGAAGAATATCCCACCCAATTTTGATGGAAGTGCTGGCAAAGATGAGGTTGAGGTGTGGCTTGTCGAAATGGAAAAGTATTTCAAAATATGAAACTATGATGAGGTTACTAAAGCCGCTTGGGGTGCATATCAGTTAGTAGGAGAATCCTCTAACTAGTGGATGAACAAAAAGTTGGAACTCAATATTAACTCACGGAAGCTAACATGGGGAGAATTCGTGGAGATTTTCCGTAAGAGATGGTTGCCACAACTCTACTATGACCAAAAACTCTTGGATTTTCAGGGTTTGAAACAAGGTAATATGATAGTCAATGAGTATTGGGGTAAGTTTACCCGACTTTTGTACTATGTTCCCATATATCACAAGGATGAGCACTTCCACATTAGAAAATTTATAATGGAACTTAACAGTCAGATCAGAGGAGAAGTGGATATGCATGGTCCAACAATAATGGATCTTATATATGAGAAAGCAATTAAACAGGAGAAAAAGCTCAAGGCTAACTCCTCTTGTCAAGAAAGTAGAGAGCATAAGAAGGTTGTGGAAGTTCCTCACAAGTCAGTTCCAAAGAAGGTGGAATTTGTACAAAATGTTTCAAGGAAAAAGGGGAAAAGGTTTTGCAATGATGGAAAGGAGTCTAGAAGAGAGCATAAGAGGAATGGCTCTAGTAGTGGTAATACCAACAAAGCTAATCAAAATGTCGACAAGACTGGAGAACCCACAGGGAAAAGAGGACTGACTACGAGATGTTTTATATGTAGAGGGGACCACTATGCTAACAAGTGTCCCAATAAAACTTCTGGATCACGACCATATGGTAATCCATTACCCACCCAACAAGCGATGTTTCAACAAAAGATACATGCAGTTGTGGATGATCGTCAAGAAGAGTACCAAGTAACTCCAGTTGAAACGCCAAGTATTTTATTAGGCTTACCTATTTCTATTCTTATTGATATTGGTGCAACTAAGGATTTCATTTCACCTAGAGTAGCTAAGCAATTATCTAGGAAGGTTGAATACATGGAAAACTAGTTTTTCTACAGAAGTAAACATATATGTCACACCTATAGGATCATATTACATTATCCTAGGTATGAATTGGTTGTGGAGACATAGGGCTAAGGTAGATTTCCATGCTAAAACTATAGAATTCCTAGATGATTTTTGGAATCAAGTAAAATTTCAAGGGATACCTAGAGAGGTTTGGATTCGACAAATCATGACAATGCAACTACTAAGAGCTAAGAAGAAAGGGTGTAAACTATTTGTCGTAAAGATAGAAGAACTTGAAAAGGATATTGGTGATTTGGAGTTTAAGGACTTTCAAGAGTTAGAAGATGGTGAAATAGATGAAACTAGAAAGTCGAAGATGGAGAAGAATCTAATATTGAGAAAATTTTCAGATGTGTTTCTAGATGAGTTACCAGGGTTACCTCCGAAAAAAATATTTGACTTCTCTATAGATATAGTTCTAGGGTCATAACCTATTTCCAAGGTACCCTATAGGATGAAAACCACTGAGCTTATGGAAATTAAGGCACAATTGGATGAACTGTTGTCTAAAGGGTTGATAAGACCAATTGTTTCACCTTGGGGAGCACCAGTCATCTTCGTTAAAAAGAAGGATGGTAATTTGTGTTTGTGCATCAACTATCGTATGCTTAACAAAGCTATGGTTAAGAACAAGTACCTGTTGCCACACATAGATGATCTTTTTGACCAAATGAGGGGAGTCATCGTATTCTCTAAAATAGATCTAAGATCTGGATATCACCAATTAAGGATTAGGGATGAGGACATCTTTAAAACTGCATTTAGAATCAGATACAGACACTATGAGTTCATTGTTTTACCCTTTGGTTTAACAAATGCACTTGCATCATTTATGAACCTGATGAATAGTGTATTTAGGGATTTCCTAGAAAAATTTATATTAGTTTTTCTAGATGATATCCTAATTTATTCTAGAAATGAGGAGGAACATTGCAAGCATTTAGAAATGGTCCTACAATGTTTAAGAGAACATAAGTTGTATGGTAAACTCTCTAAGTGTACATTCTTCCAAAAAGGGGTACATTATCTGGGTCATGTGATCTTCATAGATGGAATTTTCGTAGATCTAGCTAAGATCAAGGCAAAAATTGAGTGGCTTGTACCTAAGAATATGTTGTAGGTAAGAAGTTTCATGGGTCTAGCAGGGTATTATAGGAAGTTTGTTGCAAACTTCTCTAAGATCACTTTCTTGATTACCTTTTTGCAAAAGAAAAGAAAGAAATTTGAGTGGATTGAAAAGTTTCAAGAAGCTTTTGACATACTCAAAGAGAATTTAACCACTGCATCGATCTTAAAAGTACCAGATCTTGAGGGTAACTTTATAGTTATCATATATGCATGCAGGGAAGGGTTAGGAGGTGTGTTAATGCAAGATGGGCAAGTGGTTGCTTATGAATCTAGGAAGTTGAAACCTTATGAGATGAATTATGCATCACATGATTTAGAATTAGCAGATGTGGCTCACTCATAGAAAAATTTGGAGGCATTACTTGTTAGTAAAACCCTTTGAGATGAAAACTAATCATAATGGGTTAAAGTACCTTTTCACTCAACCTAATATTAATGCTAGATAGAGAAAGATGGTTAGAGTTGACAGTTGATTATGATTTCAATATCAATTACATAAAAGGGAAAGAAAATCAGGTTGTTGATGTTTTGAGTCAAAGACACCATATTGCTTCAATAGTGACGATTCAAACTAACTTTAAAGGGCAAGTATTGCAGAAATGCAAAGAGGATGAGTATTACTTGCAAGTTAAGTAAGCACTTGCTAGCAATCTGCAAGATTCTAGGTACGAAGGTTTTCATTTTGAATCTAATGGATTACTTAGACATAAGGGTAGAATGTATGTACCTAACGTAGAAGAGTTAAGAAATCTGGTATGGAAGGAAGTACACAAAGCACCATACTCTGGAAACCTTAGAGTGACAAGAATGATGAAAAATGTAAAGCCACTATACTTATGGAAAGGGATGAAAGGAGATGTCACTAGATTTGTGGTTAGGTGTCTTGAGTGTCAAAGGGTGAAAGAAAAACATCATCATCCTACAAGCTTGTTATACCGACACGATATACCAGAGGAAGTGGCAAGTCATAAGTATGGACTTTGTGCAAGGATTGCCTATGTCAAGGAATAAGTACAATGCCATTCTTGTGGTTGTAGATAAGCTTACCAAAGTAGCACATTTTATACCCAAGAATCTAACTGATGGAGCACCTATCATGACAAGGAAATTTGTGCAAGAAGTGTTTAGGTTGCATGGGATTCCTGAGAAGATTATCTCAGATAGGGATGCATGAGTCACTTGTAGGTTTTGGCAAACTTTATTTCCTACATTGGGCACTCAGTTGAATATTAGCTTAGCATATCATCCAGAAACATATGGACAAATTGAAAGGGTGAATCAAGTATTGGAAGACCTACTGAGAATGTATTGCATGGATCAGCAGTACAAGTGGGAAGATTACTTACCCTTAGTGTAATTTTCCTATAATAATTCTTATCATTCTATAATAAAGATGGCTCCTTTCAAAGCATTGTATGGTCAAAAGTGTCGAACTCCTATAAGTTGGGATAGACTTAAGGACAGAGTGAGTCTTGGACCAGATATGTCAACTGAAATGGATGAGCAAATTAAAATTGTTAAGCAAAGGTTGGCTGAAGCTAACTATCAAAAGAAAAGCTATGTTGATGCCAAAAGAATACCCCGCAATTTTGTCATAGGCGACAAGGTGTTGTTGAGAGTGAAGCCTCACAAGAGCTCCATTAAATTTGGAAAGTCTTCTAAGTTAGCCCCATGTTATGTTGGACCTTTTGAGATTATAGAGGAAGTGAATCCAGTAGCTTATCGAATCACATTGCTACTAGCTCTTGCCAGAATGCATAATGTCTTCCATGTGTCCTACCTCAAAAAGTATATACCAGGTGATAATCATGTGATTGATTGGACTACTTTACAGGTACAAGACCCTAGAGTGGTAACTCTCGATGTCGTTAAGGTGCTCAGAAAACGTAAGCTTTGCTTGCATAATAGAGAAGTCTTGCAATGCAAAGTCCAGTGGGACCAGTATGTAGAAAACTCGGCCACTTGGGAGGACTATGTAGAAATTCGGCAAAAATTTTCCTCATATTCTTGATGCTTTTGGGAATGCTTGAAATAATATGTTGTTTGTTGTTTGTGTTTTATGTTGCTACATAAAATCATTGGGGACAATGATTCACAAGGGGGGGAGTATGTTACACCCTAATTGTGTAATTACTATTTACTATTACTATGTAGGGTAAATATGAATGTAATGTGAATTATGGAGATGAATAAATTATGCTTGTACTTTGTTATCCAATGTATTATATGTGAATTCTATCTCATTTGATGTTATCTCACTTGATGCTATCTCATGGAAAAGTACTGCATATATGTGAATGGATGGTTATTGAATTGATATTCTAACTTTGGAGATGTTTTATATATTGCATATGTTATGAACAATTGACTATCGTGTGCATGTGTTAGCGATTGTAGGTATATGTTCAATTCCTCTAGGTAGAGGGGAAGTATCATCCAAGAGAAGATATTGGTCAAGTAACCGGTAACAAAACTATCTAAGCATATACACACACCAAAATAGAATAATTGAGTTGATTCAGTTTGTGGGAAGAGGGTAAGTCATCCTTAGTTGATGTGTTTGCATAAGTAAAAGTCTTGATTACTACTGAAATGCATTATTGGGTGATGTTTATCTATTTAAGCTTTAGAGTTCTTTCTTGCACTATTATGACTATGTTGATAAGAAGAACGTACATGGAGTATGTGTATATATATGCACATATATGTCAATGGGATCTAACGACATGTATATGCATATGTATAGATGTACCAAATGTAAACGTTTATCAATACAATGGTAATTATGTGAGGGTATATGTGAATCAAATGTGAACATATATGTATGTATGTACGTACACATATCCATATGCATATATGTATTGATACACGCGTACATTGGTGAATAGACATGCCCATATAAATGTATCAATATAGGTATACATACGTGTACGTGTACATAGAGGCATATACTTATATACATATATATATGTATGCAATTGATATATTGTGTTTATTATGTGAATACTATCTTGCTTATACTTATTTGTATATCGAATGTATACTTGCTTGGTGGCGAAAGGTATATATATGTATATATATATATATACATATACATGTATACACATATATATTGGTATAATATATATATATATATATATATGTATATGTATTATATATATATATATATATTTAGCATATTAACTGATCCGTAAAGCGGAAGGGATCTATGACAAACGTTGCTTAAGTGATTACGAAGAAAGGTGTAAAGACATCAACAATGAAGTAGCAGGAACATTAATCAGAGAGAATTCAAAACATAGAACCAAGAGAGAATAAAGAAGACACCAATTTGATTACGGAGTTCGCCACAACGTGACTACGTCTCCGGGTCAAGCTCAATCGAGTGACCAATCTATTGAAATGTTCTGAAACGGCAGTACAATCTCCACTGGAGCCTTTTGCAAAACTGCTTCACAATATCTTGTAGCCTTCCACAAAGTCATACAAAAATTCTCTCACTCACACCCCTCTCAAAAGCTCTCAAGGCTAGGGATGATAAACAAAGAGGAAGAAAACTAACTTTGCCTAATAGGATCTACTACAAGACTCAGAACATCACAATACATCACTATAAATATTCTCCTAACTCCCACTGAAATTCTCTCTCACAAAAGGCTCTCATGGTCGAGAGAATGGAAAACAAGAGGAGAATGAACTCACTTGAAAAGTGATGATGATAAACACTCCAAGACTCCTCCCTTTTATACTTGAAGTTGGGCCTATGTGGTTAAAACCACCAAAACCACCTGACTTGGCATTTTTCCCCTTAAATGGAAAAAATAAAAACCAATTCCCCATTTACAAATAAAAATGAAATAATAACCCCTATTAAATTGTTTATAGCCCTTGTTTAATCCATTTTCGGGCTTATTAAGGTTTGGGAGTTTTGTTTTTAATAACCAATAATTGGTTATTTAGGCATTCGGGTCTAACAACTCACCATATAAAACCCGTGCTATTTTATCGCTAACCTTGTTCGGTGGCTTAGCGGTGGACAAGCTTTTTGCCACCTGCTCGGTGCGGGGTCAAATCCCGACGGTTGGCATTTTAGCCTTACATTCAAAGCTAAACATATGTCAAAACAAAACGCCCACCACATATAGATTGAAGCCCGTTGTATGGTATAACAACAAGTTTGTTGCCCGATAGCGATGGGGTCGGGGGTTCGAGTCCCTCATAGACCACCAACTTTTTTTAACAAACGAACTGTTCAACCACCCGCGCCGAAGGAGACAACGAATCCATGTGGCGCATCCTCGTTGTGCCACGTGGTGATATTACATTCGCTGCTATACCAGTCATTGCCACGTCACCATACGGTCTGAGCACATGTGGATGCCACGTCACTGTGATGTCAGCATCCACATCAGCCCACGTGTCTGCCACGTCGTCCTATGACTAAGCTGCCACTAAATGCCATGTCACCACCACGTCACCCGATGACTCAGCTGCCACTGGATCTGGTGAACACGTGTCCACACTCGATTTGTCCACGTCATCTTGTACGGAATGCCACGTCAGCTGTACGGACTGCCACTGTCAAGACTCCATTAGTCCACGTCATCATCCGTACGATGACGCGTTCAAGTCGGGGGTTCGAGTCCCTCACAGACCACCAACTTTTTTTAACAAACGAACTGTTCAACCACACGCGCCGAAGGAGGAGACAACGAATCCACGTGGCGCATCCTCGTTGTGCCACGTGGCGATATTACATTCGCTGCTATACCAGTCATTGCCACGTCACCATACGGTCTGAGCACATGTGGATGCCACGTCACTGTGATGTCAGCATCCACATCAGCCCACGTGTCTGCCACGTCGTCCAATGACTAAGCTGCCACTAAATGCCATGTCACCACCACGTCACCCGATGACTCAGCTGCCACTAGATCCGGTGAACACGTGTCCACACCCGATTTGTCCACGTCATCTTGTACGGAATGCCACGTCAGCTGTACGGACTGCCACTGTCAAGACTCCATTAGTCCACATCATCATTCGTACGATGACGCGTTTGACAAGTTAGTAGGATGACATCATGCTGACGTCAACAATCGTACCTCATGGTGCCTTGGTCAACTGCAATTTTGACTGGCTATAACTCGCGCACACGACGTCCGATTTGCACGAAACGAACGCCGTTGGAATCGTGACGATGAGACCTTCGCGATGATGCCACCTTCAATCATTTTTGACGATGTCAAAATTTCATCCTTTTTCTCGTCCCTGGGAGCTGAGTTGATCGGCCTTTGACCAAAGTTTGACTGTGCGTAACTTGAGCAAACGAAATCCTTTTTCGCCCGTTCAAGTTGCGCCAGATTCATAATTTTGTGCTCTATGCGATGGCACTGCTTCTGAGAGAAACTGGAACACTTCAATTTCAGGTCTTGAAAATCCACCTAGATCATTAACCATTGCTTGGAAATCATCTATCATTTACCATGATAGAGGTCAATTATAAGTTGCTTATGACTGTGTTTTGAGAAGCTGAGTTTTACTCTTGCTGCCATGCTTTATGGAACACATATATTTCATTATAGCTTGTTGCATTATGTCGATGCATGGTGTAGACTTAGTCGACACCTATTATAAGAACATCTTTAACCTAGTAGAACTTAAAGCACCATGTCTTTGAGCTTGAACCAACATTTTTTAAGATGTGAGTAATTGGTCGACGACTTTGTCAAAGTGAATAAATATATGAATCGACTCACACCTAGGCTAAGTCAATGGAAGCATGGTGTCACAAATTGGTTATTGATTGTTTCTAACTGAATGGAAACCGTGCCAACTTTGAGAATAGTGTGGAGGCTTTGGTACCACCTTTGTTCCTAATGCCTGTAGATGTCCATTGTGGGAGATAATTCAAATTATCCATGTGTAGATTTGAATAAGTCTTTATTTGCTATCGATCAAGCAAGGTCAATCTGTAGATGTCTTTGCTGAGTATGAGCTTACATATTCACTACCTTTTTGCTAAGATATATGTGTTGTTGTGCATGCTTGCTGCTATCAGAGCTCATGCATAAACTATAAGCTAAGTAGTTTTCAAATAGCTATATAAATAGTGGTGCTTGATCATTGTTGAGGACACATTTTTGCAAGTATTTTACCTTGCATTATTTTCAGCTTTTACTCTATTTTATTTGAGAGAGAGAGGGAGAGTTCAGTTATACTAGAAGTGAGTGGATTTGAGTGAAGTAATCCATCAACTTGAGTGTTAGAGGTTCATTGTGAAGCTATCATCAAGCTTGTTGCTATTTGGAGAAGCTACATTGTTGTCATTTGATTGGATAAGTGATAATAGGCTTGAGGATGTTCTTCTTTGTTATTTTATTTATGAAAGAATTGTTCTCCATGAACACTTGAATTGTCTTTTACAAGTACTTGCAATTAGGAAATCTAGAATGTCTTTGAAAAGGAGATAGAAGCTTTTATGCTTTTTTTATGATGTGCTTGTATGTACTCCATAATAAGAGGTTGGTGTTTATCATAGTATTATATACTAGATATGATTAAACTAGAATTTCATGAGTTACAGTTAACAAGGTTATTGATTTAACTAGAGTAGCTTGAGTTTACTCCTAGGATTGATTATCTAGTATGGGAGGGAACTTGTGTACTTACTTGTTAAGTAGGTTTATTCCAAGTATGTAAATTGGTGATAAGTTATCTCTGGGGGTGATAGATTATCCATTGAAGGAAATATCTATACGTAGTTTAAGATGGCCTTAAGTCAAATTAGCCTTGAGTAGTGTATGTGATAGATGACCTTCATTCGGATTACTGTTTGAGAATACTTTGGCCAAAGTAGTGTGACTGCCTTTGGCTCCACTATCAGTTCACTGTGATCTAGTATTACATGCTAGTTCCAGATTGTGGGATTACAAGTTCTAGTTATGTAGGACACAACACTATGCTCAGTTGGTTGTCGTTATTCAGTTACTCTACCAATCTCTTCATCGAAGGGAAGGGCCATCTATCAAATGATAGATGTGTGGGGAACCACATTAAGAGTTTGTGGTTGGAAGAAAAGCGTTTGAGTGATGCTTCTCCTCCACAACAGGTGACAAAAGAACCAAGATTTGAAAGGAAGGATCTCAGACTGTCTTACAACTATTTGTTCCAAAGCTCATTGAGCTATGACTGTAGATTTATGCATTCTTGTATTATTCTAACTTGTGAAATTATTGTAATAGAATCCTTATTGTATTATGTTATGCATCTTTGTTCGTATATTCTCAATAAAGAAAAGATTTTTTTTTTAATTGCAATGGCTTGTTACATAGTTTATTACTCGCAAGGTGAAAACTCAGGAATTTTTACTTCATTGAAGGGTTGGCATGTTACATGATGATTATCTTCTATAAGTTTACAGTAATCAAATTTGTTCATGTTATGCTTATCATGCTTATATATTATACTAACATGATTATGAGGCTTATGATAATATGTCACCTTTCCTTGATCTTCCATCTAGAATTTGATCGCTATAGTCTTTTTTCCTACTAGGGCATCAGGGGGAAATTCATAACATTTATGAGGCCTTTCTAAGCATATATTACTACATTTTTGTGTCACATGATAATATATTTTATGTTATCACTAACCTTATTGGATTTTTCATCTTTGATATATATTAAATTTACTCTTTTCCATTTTATTTGCATTCCTTGTATATAATTAATTGGAGGGGCCATGTGAGGTCACTATCTAGCCTATTGCTTCAAGGGCAGTATATCAATGGACCTACCGCTATTTTTTATTTTTGATTGTGGACAATATATTATTGTTTTAAAAGCCTACATGTTGCTACTCATGGCTTCATTTTTGTAGGTTTTGAAGATGGAACACTTATTTCAAGCAAATAAACACCAAGGTGAAATCTTCATCCATGTCAATGTTCTTTTTGTGTGTATCTTTGAATTAATTTTTTATTGAATACTTGTATTTACCTTTGAATGCATTTTCATGATAGTTTACATTCCTCACATTTTTCACATTTTTCTTGGGCTCACTTTAGCGTAGTTACTGGTTTATGCAATACAAGTGTACAAATATCACGTTTTTAGCTAAGAGTGGTTACATAATCTGAAGGTCTTATCTATTCCTATATGTCTTTATTCCCAAGGATTGGTCCTAACCTTTTTTTAACCCATTTCCTTCCCTAGGTTAGATCTAGAGTCATGGATGAACTAAATCTCTTTTGCACTCACAAAAAATGACTACCTAGCCTTTAAACTTTAAACTCAAAATTTGAGGTTGACTTTACCTATCTTTGTTAACTTTGTGTGTTGGCACAAGTCATGAAATTGATTCATTTGACCTTTAGTGTTGTATTTAGAGGGGTAACACCCTAGTTCACTTTAGACATCATCCAATCATTTAGATCTCTTGCATTGTACAACTATCGCTTACTACTTATGTGCTTATTGGGAGAATTCATCATAGAATCTATGTATTGCACAAGAATCTAGGGAATCTTACATGTTTGTGAGTGTTTTCCTCTTTTATCTAGCCATTAAATTAGTAATACTTATATTTTTTGATGCAAGGAAAGTAATTATCCTTGCCAAGTGCAAACCATCAAACATCAAAACTAGTTTTTATGAAACGATAGGTTGATGACATCAAGGCCAAATAAAAGTGTTATTCTAAAATTTTGCAAAGATCAAATCCATAGAATTAGGTTAGATTTGTGAGATAGAGTTTAGATCCTAACTTGCATGACCAATTCCATAGTCATGGAAGTGATCCAGAGATGCATGAAACATTCATTGATGAGCTAAGGTATTTGTCTAATTTTCACTAACATTTTTACACTTTTGGCAAATCATTTTTTATCACATATAATAGCATTTCTCACTAAACTTGTACCATTTCTTTATTTTCTAAAGCATTTAACTCAATACATTTATTATATCAATGACATATTTTTATTTATTGTAGATTTTGAACATGTTAATGTTATTTATTTATTTACCCTAGATTTATGTAAAAGGATTTTATTTTCCCTCTCATCTAAGTGGAGGATATATATTTGTTCACATTTGCCAAATGTATTGGGATTGTGATTATGCATGTGAGATTTGGGATATTTAAGTCACAATATTAAGGAAAATTTATCCCTTTCATTCCTCATATACGAAATGTGAGAGCATAGGCTTTTGGAACCTTTTCACCCTTCGATTCTTTTTAAAATATGAAAATATAGGGTTGAATTTTTAATTAGATTTTTTAACTATGACATGCTTTCAAATTGGATTTTTTTTCTATATGGAAAGATGGTAATTCTATTACATCTACTAATTTTGATGTAGATTTAAGCTTTTCTACTCACATCAAATTCTTGGTGATTTCTAATGTGCTAACACAAATACAAGTCTAGGCCAATAAACTATCCCTTGAAGCGTAACATACTCAAATCCTATTGGATCACTAGGGGAAGACTCCTTGCACTGTTGATGGGGTCTTTCTTCTTTGCCTTCTCATGATAGTTCCCCCACTAGTGGCAATGGCATGGCCATTCAACCACCTCTTAGCATTGCTCTTGTAGCCAATGGAGAGGTTTTGTTCCACCACATATTGAGTAGTCTTCTAGTTAGACTCCTCCATGCAATCACTAAGGTGAATTGTTGTTGCTCCCCTCCATCATCCTCTCTAAGACATGGGTAGGCCTTCCAATGATCAAGGCAAATTCCCTTGCCTAGCACTTCTGATCTCCTTATAAAGGAGTGGTCAATTACAAGTGGTTGTGCAACATTCTTAGCTGGAGGAGGGCCTTGAAGATGGAGAAGATACCATTGTCACTAGTTGGGAGCCAATGGAAAAAGACAAAAACCTATTTGATGAGGGGTGGGATAACACAAATGATCAAACCTCCCTCCCATTGTTGGTTTCTTTGAACTTTCTACTTAATTTGTTCTATGTTTATGGACATGTGACTTAGATGACTGTTTCATTTTTTTAGGTCATAATTTTTTTTACCATTTCCTTTTTGTGCCACTTAATATGTACTATTTCTTATCCCAACTTTACTAATTTGACATTAGGGCATGATTCCATGCCACCTCTTATTTTTTGAAATATTACTTATACTGTTTTAACATTGATGTTAATATATGGTAAGTTTATTTTTAAAATATAGAATTATGAAAACACAGACCTTTTTCTAAAGTTTTAGATTTTCTTTGATTTAATTTTTGAAAAAAAAAAAATAAACTAATTAATTTCATATCTGTTTAGAAAAGGAAAAAGGTACCTCCAATAAAAACACAGCCCAGGCACCTTGAACAAGAACATGGAGGAGAGGCACCTTGCATGGTTTCATGATTGCAGAGGCCCAACCTTACAGGCTTGTGTTTCCTGAACAGATAGCAGATCTTCTTGGGATCTGCAATGTACACTGCCTGCAAATGAATCATATTACAGTAGGGGAATTCTAGTGCGCAGACATATGCATATGTTGCATGGAACAGAGTGTAATATAATTCATAGAAACTGAACACAAGTACAAATGACACACGATCCCCCTAGGTATACAAACTACAGGTACTTGTTGCATTGGTTTTATTGGACATATGAACGTAAGTCTCAAGAAACATGAAGTATCGAAGCAGGAAAAGACAGTTGTCCAAGGAAATTATAGTTCTACAATTTACTTATAAATAGCATGTCAGTTATTAACAACGAGTTTCATTTGGAAGTGACTATGTTTTATCATCATCGTTGCAGGCAGGACATGGACTTCATGCAGCTATACAGTATTGCACAGTCCTCCATAATTGCACGAGAGCATGATCAGTTTTAAGGCAGCTACAAGTTTCTGGAGCTGAAGCTTTTCCCATTCTGTGTCTCCTTCCTGTCTCCCCTCTTCTTCTTCTTGGTAACCCCGCCCTTGCTATTGAGTGACAATCTAGGGATTTGTGAGCTCAAAGGGACAGTCCATGAATATTCAGAACCTTATCAAGAGGATAGTTACCCTATCAAAATGCCAAACTCCTGATAGATAGTTCATGCCAATGTTGTGAGAGCAGTCTACAATATGTTATGAAGGGCATTGTTTCATGCAAGCCATTAGAACATAACTAGAGCAGTCCTACTAAGGGACAAAACAATGATGCGTCAAGCATGAAATGAAGCCTATAGTGAAGCCTTTGCAAGATATGCATGACGGTCATATAAACTACAAATAATGAGCACAAAACTGAAAAATAACAGTCCTTCAATCCCTTAAAGAATAACAATCAAAAGACAATGACAAGGTTCATGGAGAAGTACATAGAAGATAGTGCATGTACAGGGCAGTGAACAAGGTACAATCATGTAAAAAGATAGTCAACAATCACCTCAAAGGGCATTCCAAACTTTACACGAGTTCCCCACAAAATGATAGCCCTCGCAGTGAATACTGATGTCAACGGTAGTGTTTAGACTTTAGTGCTCTAGGAGTCTATAGTGATACTAACACTCTTAATAGGCAACAAGTTCTTTTATTAAAATATAGTGAACAACCATGTGACAATAGTACAATCATAAAGACAATGAATGAAAATGATGCCTAGAGTGGGATGTTGGTGACAATACTTACAAATGACAATGAAATCCTTAACAAGTGATACCATAGTCTCACAAGTACACAGCCAATAAACAATGAAGATAGTCAATGAATGATGATGCCAAGGTATTGTTAGAGTCTTCATAAACCAACAAGAGATGACAATTTCATATCCTTACGAGCAACCCACATGCCCTAGAGTGTTTCCATGGTATCAACAAAAGAGAGTTAATCTTTTACTCTCTCAAGGGTGCATTCAGTTATTGATAATGGTTTTTTGCATGCTTGGTGGTACCATTTGGGCTATTATAGTCCATAAATTTTCCATTCATTGTTGATATTTGGTGTTTGCATCAACAATTTCCACCTTTGGAGGCAATATTTCACATACTTGGAAACTCTGGAAGATTATAATACTGGTTTCAAGAAGACCAAAGTGTTTAAAAGCTTATGAGAAGAGTGCATACAAGGGGCAACTTTGAGCCTTTTAAATATTTACAACTATCACTACCAAGGAGAAGAGGAAGAACACTACAGAAAATCCCAAGTGTTTCAGTAAGAACACATTCCACACCTCCATTTGGTAGTCTTTCTCCTTCTTGCACTCCTTTAAATCAATCACCTCTAATTCTTATGGTTGCACCTAGGAATTAAGCTTTTGTCCTATTTAATGAGGACATCCCATTAAACCTGGCTCAACATGATGAAATCCCTATGGCTGCCCTCAATAGTACCCCATTCTTCATTGGAGAATACCAAACCACTCCCATTGAGCACATAAAAGATGTAGCAAACTTGTGTGCAATCCACCTTATAATTGAAGAAAATATGCAATCAAGTTTTTGGTTGCCTCATTGAAGGGGAAATCTCTACACTAGTTTAGAATTTTGAGGGTCAACTCCATTAGCACATGGGATTAGCTAGGAGAACAAATTTGTAAGTAGTTTGAAGACAAATTAGACTATTTGTCTTTGGTGGGGCAATTGCCTACAATAAAGAGAGCTCCACGTGAGCATATGTCTAACTTCAACTTTTGTTTTCAAAAGGCATGGGAAAAAATTTCACAACTGGTAAGACCATCACTATATGAATATGCATTTTTATATTATTTGACAACATTAATCAGTGATATATCAGCAATGACCCAATAAATGGGTGGAGCAAAACTCCAAAATGCATATGAAGTTGTCGTTAGAGTTGAGAACAACCTCATATAGGCTAGTAAAATTACACCGAGGCCTCCCATGCTCATATTTGTAAAATTAAAACCATCTATTCCTTCTCAAATACCTATAATTATATCCATACCAACACTTATCAATAAAGTATCTTCTCAAGACAAGTTTGCTCCAACCCAATCAATTGAACTCCAGGAGGTAAAGAGCCTTCTCCAAACATTTGGAAATGAATTGGTAAACCTTAAGAGGCAACAAACACAAAATTACAAGCCTTACCAAATGTCATATCAACCTAATTAGCCTAATAGGCCTCCATTTCAAACCAATCCCCAGGGCCAAAGGCAAGCTATCAATGTTAGGCCCTTTCAAGCCTATAATCCTAATGCTTCCAACGCCCATAGAGAGTTAGTTCTAGTCCAAAATAACTTGGCACAAGACTACAAATGGTGTTTTTTCTTGTAATCAGTCACATAACCAAATTACATGCTCCAATGGTGTACTAAATAGTGCTTTGATGGTACAAAATGCTTCAAATATGCCTCAAAATGCTACTTGTGAAGAATCATCACAACAAGGTACCCTTCAAGAAAAAAAAACATAATGATGCGACTCTCTTAAATTGGAAAGGAGAAGAATTTTGTGGAGTTAGCCAATTGCAAGGACAAAAAAATCTTATTCTTTAGTTGTAACCAACACAAGGGCAAAGAAAAGAGTTGTAGAGTTGGAGCAACCATTTGATAAAGGGTCATTCCTTGTTTCTCTAATGAAACAAGGGGTTGTTGGTCTATCTTCCATTCCAAATGTGCAATTATTACAAAGAAATTAGACTATGGGAAACAAGGAGAATCCTATAGGCCAACCCCAACCAACACAAGATTCAAGAGTGCTTTTAGCTGACAAATCCTAAGACCAATAAGAGTATCTTTCTTCAACACCACCTTGTATCTTTGAAAGGATTCAAAAAAGGAGGAACAATTTTCTACCACCCAAATGAAGGTCAACCTACATGTCCAAAAAAGTAATGTCATTAATTGTCTTAAGTATGTCCTATATTCTCTCCTGTGTTGGGATAGAGAAAAAGGATGCCTAGGGTTAGTTTTAGTTAGTTATTTCTAGTTTGAAAAAAATCTAAGTATTGTAACTCAATAAAAAACAAGAGCATATTGTAAAGTATTTTGAAGAAAGATAAAAATTATAGAGATTTGCATGCATTTTTAGCACATTTTATCAATAAAAATCAAGCATTTTTTACCATTTAAAATCTGTATGTTGTATGTAATCATGAATAATTAATGTAATTATGTGATAATATATGTTATCCTCAATTTTATGTATCATTCTTAAACACCTAAATGCAAAAACATACACATATTATGCAGGTTATAGGTTATGTTACTAGTTCAAACAACTATTTGTTGTGAAAAGATTTCATTTTCCCTCTAAAACTATAAAACATTCTAACTTTCCTATGAAATATTGATGCATAAGTACACAAAAAACCTGAGTTGTGTATGATTCTAGCCAAGTTATTAAATAAATTGTGTGTGTTAAACAGTATTATAAGCCACAAAATATTTGGTGTATCACCTCCTTTAGATTGTATATTTCATTTTAAGGCTATTTACTTCCCCTTTTCCCAACAATTAGTAGTATTATAGATAAGTTTAGATGATAAACCAAGGGAAACAACCCTCTCTAGAGACTCACTCCAATTTACGAGCAACCCACATTCCCTTGAGTGTTTCCATATAAACTGAAGATAGAAGTAATCTTTTACTCTCTCGAGGGTGCATTCAACTATTGATAACAAGAATTAGCATAGGTATGAAAATTAATTAAATTTCACCATTGCAACAACCTACATTAGTATAGAATTTAATTAACTAATATAAAATAGTAAATAAAAATCAAACTTAAAGTATGAGTTGTGACTTAAAAGCACAAATGATAAAGAGAATGTTAAGATGTGCCTAGTTCTATTTTTTTCTCTTGGATAGTTGATAGTGATTTTTAATATAAATTGCACGATCAATTATTAGGATTACCTTCTAAATTTGGATCAACATTACATACATTATCATAAACCTACCTATAATCTCTACTATGCTTTTGGATTAAGTCACATGTATGGCTTGTTTGGTCTTCCTATTGTACTTCTACCCATGTGGCATGGTTATGTCTTGTGCCATTTTAATCTAAAATACTTGTATGCCTATGTTTCAAAAGATGAATGGTGCTAAGAAGCACCTAAGAACCTTGGAAGATTGTTAGTGTGCAAAGAGAAAGTATGAAATTTCCTTATTATCTAGTCAATCCTTATTGCTAATGAACAAGATTGAAAACACACCAACTAAAAATGCACTATGCATAGATAATGAATAAATAGCCTAGTATATATTATACAAGTGCTAATGTGATTCTAATAGTCTAATGAATGAGATTCGATCAATTGATTCCTTGATTTATTGATTATTACTTCTAAATTATGGCTTGTCTTTAAATAAAAATATCCTTAGTGTTTACTTTGAGCTATTTCATGCATGATTAACCCTAAACCCTAAACCCTAAACCCTAAACCCTAAACCGGGTAACATCAATTTTTTTTTAAAAGGTGAATTCATGAAAGTGGGAAAAGAGATTTGAATTAGGGGGATAGGGTTGCAAGGAAGGTTTTCTTCAAGGAATAGATTAGTTCTCATGATAAATTCTAGGGAATAAGAATGTCTATAAAAAGGATTAATTTAAACCACATGGGACTACAATAGTATTATGGTTAATAGGTTTTAGGTTGGGATCACCTTATGCATAAAAAGGAAAAATAAAGCATTAAGAAATCAAATTTATGATAGGAATGAATGAGTGTAAAACAAGAGGGTAAAAGGGAAAGGAATGTGCTTGTCTCTACATGTTGACCCCACCTTGATGTGTATGTGAGCTACATGAATCATGCATGTTAAAATAATAAAAGTAATAAATGAAATGAGAAATAATATCCAATGATATGTAGTAGGATGATTTCGTATGATTTCTTCATGCTTTTAGAATAGTAACATCTCCAATCCTACATAGACAAATAATTGACTTAGGGCATGTGGAAGTACATTAGTAGCTCATACAATCATAATCACAAAAAATCCATTATACTGTATGAAATCCATCAAGTACAATAGGAAAAATAACGTCAAATTCATTTTAAAATGGATTCATGGTAATTCATGAAGCCACATAAAATCTAAGAAAAAATAATCATGATATATAGAATTATCATCGAGTTGAAACCATTATTGACCCAACAATCTATATAAGCATGATTTAAAAAATGAAAACATGATTTGTAGGGTTATGATGGAGTTGGAACTAGTATGGCTCCTACAAGCCACATAAGCATGAGATCATTATACAATTTATGAACAAGTTCATGATGTATAGGTTTGTCATGAAGTTAGAATTGGTGTGGTATTCAAAATAATCACATGCATAAAATATTGTGAAAAAGGTCTAAATTTATAATATTCCCCCATCAAACTTTTTTTTTTTAATTTTAGGACAAAGGGGTAAAAACTTTATTGAAAATGAAGAAAGAGCAATACAAGAAAAAAGGGCTAGAGCCCCAGAAGCCATCAAGAAACGGCCAAACAAAGCTAGAGCCACGTCAACCTAGGCCATAATCAGTTACATCTTCAGCAAGAATCCCCTCCAAGTCATGACGACGCTCAGGGGAAACCTGCTCCCACTCCTCAACCTTCCGACCATCTAAATGCTCAGAAGCCCACTTGGCCAAACAATCAGCAACCCTATTCCACTCCCTCAGAATATGGATGAAAGACACCAACTCCATCAAAGAGCTAATTTGTAGGACTTGCTGCACCATCCTGGCCAACTACCAACTAACATCAGAAACCTTCCGCTCATTGATTAAATTAACCAAAACCTGTGAATCAGATTCACAGATCACCTTGTGCCACCCCAAAGCATAAGCCCTTTCCAAAGCATAGAGGATCGCCAAACCTTCTATAAGGTTGACAATCTGCATCCCTTCATGAATAGCAAGAAGAAAATCATTGAGCCAGAAAAATCCCTACCAACACCACCAATCCCAGCAGGCCCAAGATTGCCTCTTGAGGAACCATCAGTATTGATCTTCAAAATGCCAACTGGAGGGGGCAACCATCTTCCCATCCTCTGAACTTTCTTTTTCACCCTCCTTCCTCTCCTAACACAAGCAGACGCTAAAGACAATTCCTGAATCCCCAGTCTATCCACCATCTCAGCATCTCTTCTCTCCAAAGGGAACTCCACTTCACACTTAGCCTCTATAGTCTCCTGAATCATACCTAAAATTCTTTGCCAAATTTGTTGGACTAACATCTTTTCGCCACAGAAAATTCGATGATTATGTTCCAACCAGATCTGTCGTAGCATGAAGGTAGGTCCAACATACCATGCAACTTGCAAAAAGGAAGCCGAAGCAGGAGGTCTGCCCAAACTACTCCAAAAATCCACCAGGGAAGAAGCATGAACACAAGGGCTTTTCCAGACACCCCACCAAGAATGCCAAAGATGCACAGCAAAGGGATAGTGGAAAAACAAGTGAGATGAATCCTCCTCTCTAGCTCCACACAAAACATAGATAGAAGGGTCTTGGAACCCCTTCTTCCTAATATTATCCCAAGTCAAGCATCTATTCCACGCCAAAGTCCAAATAAAGAAATTACACTTTGGCCAAGAGAACTTGTTCCACACATTCTTCCACCAGTGAACCTCCACAGCATCCAACCTCTGGGATAATAACCCCTGATATCTTGAAGAGACAGTATAGACACCCTTAGGATTAGGAGACTAGGCCAAAACATCCCCATTCGAGAGGGAACTACACCGTCGATTGACAAGGATATTCTGAAGCTTAGTAACCTCTTCCTTCATACCAACAGCAGGCCACTCCTCAAGGTTCTTCCATTTCGCCTCCTCCAACTGACCATGAGACGAAAAGGACTTAAAGTCACTCACCCTCGACCAACCAGCCTCCAGGAACCTCTGACATAGAGTCAACAAATTAGGAAATTGAGAAACAATGGGAGGGAATCCATCCCAAGAGTCAGCCCAAAAATGTGCCTCCGCCCCTCTTTTGCAAATCCAAAATAAGCCCTCCTTAATGAGCGCAACCCCTTTTTTTAGCGTACCCCAAATCACCGAACCTTTCCCCACAAGGGGATAACGAGGAATATCCATCCAAGGGATCCCAGGGAAATACTTATGGGATAAAATTCAGGCCCAAATCTGATCCTGTTCCACACACCACTGCCAACACAATTTAGCAGCCAATGCCACCCTAGACACAGTAGACTGCCTTAATCCAAGACCACCCAACTGCTTCGAGCTACAAACAACATCCCATCTGACAACACTCCATTTAGAGGATATCAAGCTACCAACCCATAAAAATTGTCTTGCTAAGGAATCTAATTCCTTTAGAAAACCCATAGGATCCACCTGGATCATGCAATGATAAATGGGGAGGGCTTTCACCACAAACTTGAGTAACTGAACACGACCAGCAAAAGATAGCCACCTGTGTGTCCAATGATTCACTCTCACGCAAAATTTGTATAGAAAATTCTGCCAAGAACCCCTGGGCAACCTTCCCACCGAAATAGGAATACCAAGGTAGGTCAAAGGGAGAGCCCCAATCTAAAATCTCAAGATATGAGCAACCCGCCTCTGAATGGGCTCCAAAGTATTGAAGAAGAATATGGAGGACTTATCCTCATTAATCAGTTATTTGGAAGCAGTAAGATAAACATCCAACACCCTACACAGATTTGAAGCTTCTCTATTAGTAGCCAAACCCATTAGAGCAGTGTCATCCACAAACTATAAATGAGACTGCGGAGGCAAATCCCCTCCCCACCTCCACCCCTGAATGAGACCCAACTCCACATTCCTTCTCAACAAGCGTCCAAGACCTTTAGCAAGGAGAAGAAATAAATAAGGAGAGAGGGGGTCTCCCTGACGCAAACTCCAAGAGGCACCAAAAAGCTCAGAATGCTCACCATTGATAAGAACAGAGAATGAGGTCGAGGTAACACAACTCATAACCCATTGAATTGAGTCTTTCCCAAACCCAAAAGCACCAATCACCTTTCAAAGGAAGGACCACTGAACTCTATCAAAAGCCTTAGCCATATCCAGCTTGATGAACATTTCCTTATCTTTGGAGATAGCCATAGAGTGAATGGTCCCAGTTGCAATAAGCACCCCATCCAGAATTTTCCTTCCCGCCACAAAACCACTCTGTTCCTCAGAGATTAGCACAGTAAGCCACTTTTTCAACCTATTAGCAATCAATTTAGATATAATTTTATAAATCACATTGCACAAGGAAATAGGGTGAAATTGAGTTAACTTATCTGCCCCCTCACACTTGGGGATGAGAGCAAGGAAGGTAGAATTCAGAGCATGCAACATCTGCTTATTCTTCTGTGACTCTTGAAACTGCCAATAAGTCCATCTTGATAATATCCCAAAATTCCTAAAAAAAATCAATAGGGAAGCCATCAGGTCCAGGAGCTTTCTCCTTCTTCATCTAGAACACAATCCCCTCCAGCTCTTCCAATGAAATGTCACCCATAAGATGCACCTGCATCTCCCTAGAAACCACAGGTGGAATACAAGAAAGAACCTGAGATTCCTTAGGCAACCCCCCTTGGGAGTCTTCCTTGAATAAGGAAGCAAAATAACACACAACCTCACTCGAGATTTCCTGAAAAGAGGAAAGATTCTCCCTCCTGTCATTCACCAGAACCGAAATAGAATTGCCATGTCTCCTGGATTTCACCGAATTGAAGAAGAAAGCAGTATTCTTATCGCCCTCCTGCAGCCACTCGATCTGAGCCTTTTGTTTCAAAAAAACTTCCTCCCACAACTCACACTCCTCCAATGCCTTTAAATCCCTAGCCTCCTCCCGCAGCAAATCTTCAGTTACCCCATCCTCCCTGATCACCCTCGTAATACTATCCAACATAGCTTGAGCAACACTCTTCTCATGGAAAATGTTTCCAAAGCACCAACGGTTCCAACGTTTAAGCTGGTACTTCACAAATTGCAATAACTTACCAAAAGTATACATTGTTGTACCATAAGCAGGTCTACCATACCTCCACCAGTCAGCGACATGGCCATGCAAAGAGGGTTCACGCAACCACATAAGCTGAAACTTGAAAGAAGGAGACCGGGGCACACAAGCAGAAGTAATGGAAAGCTTGATAGGCCAATGATCTGAGCCCCGCCAATCCAAAATTTTAGAGCTAGAGGACCATAGACCACCAACCCATAAACAAGAAACCAGAAAATGATCCAGATGCTCTGTAATGCAACTCTCCCCAACCCTTCGATTGTTCCAAGTAAACTAACCATTGGTGGGCTTGATGTCAACAAGATTTAAAGCTGCAATATTATCCTGAAGAAGCAGCGCAGAAGCCTCCAATATGGAAATACCACCCCGCTTCTCAGCGAGCTCAAAAATGGCATTAAAATCCCCAGCCACAATCCACGGAAGGTAAGGCGCCATGCTACGGAAAAACCTGATATGGGACCACAAAAGTTGCTTACCCTGAATCTCAACAGGTGCATAGATAGTAGAGAAGAGTATAGACTCCCCAGTCTCAAAACAAGAGGCGCTTATAGATAATGAAGACTTAAAGGAAATCCACCAAAGAGGGTGAACCTTGTGAGGGTTCCATAGACAAGCCACTCCCCCAGCCAATCCATGAGCCCCAATGCACTAGAACTTGCCACTTCCCCATAGCTTAGGCATCAACCCCAACATACACTCAACTGATAACTTAGTCTCCTGAAGGAAAAGAACATCAGGAGAATGACTTCTAATCAATGCACGAACAACTTTTTGTCTAGGGCCACTATTCAATCCCCTTACATTCCAAGACAAAACAATCATTTCAAGGGACATGAGAAATGAGAATCTAGGGTCTTTACAGACCCTGACTCCACCAAAATCTCCCCTATTAATTTAATCTTTTCCACATCCTTTTTTCTACCAAGCTTAGAGGATTTCTCCCCCGCCCCTTTTTTTGGGTCCTTTTGAAGGAGACCCAACTAAGAAGGAGACTTGCTATTCTTAACCATTTCAGAACCTGCTTTCACCACCAGAGAAGATCCATCCCCCACACCATTCTTCCCTTCAATCGTAGGAACCAACTCCAATCTAACCTCCATCTGAAGGTCAGTTTCCATTTGCAAAGTACCTGCATCCTGCATAACCTGAGTAGCTTCAGACAAAAGACCTTCCTGCCCAGAAACCAACACATCCTGATTCAGATTCACCAAGCCCGGGTTCACTTCCTGCTTGCTGAGATCATCTAAAATCTAAAATCTATTAAAGGTGTCTTCATCCTGTCTTTCCATCAAGGTCATCTTTTGACCCCTGTCCCTGTGACGAGCCTTGATAGGAACATAACCATCCGCACCAACCACTTCACCTAGAATGGGATCCTTCCCCCTGTCAACCCTGGGGGGGTTGTGAGGGAACTGAGAAGACTGAGGTTTTGAAGGCCTAGCCCTTGGACATCGCTGTAGCAGGTGACCATATTCATGACAAAGATGACAGCGAAAAGGAAGAGTCTCATAATCCAATTGCTACAACCATGAAAGGACCCGCACACATATCCATAGAATCTGGTAATGGATTACTTAAATCAATTTCAACACAAATACGAGCAAAATTCATCACCTTTTTAACCTGATTCTATTGTGCAGAGCCAACCGGCTTTCCAAGCATCGAGGCCAACAGGTGCAGAACATCATCCTGCCAACATTCCACAGGAAAATGAGGGAGCAGAACCCACACCGAAATGAGAGTTGGAATCTCCTCAGAAGGATCAAATCCCGCATGCCAAGGTTTAATAAATAGCCCAATCTAGTTGTAAAAATAAGGGCCTCCTTCAAAGACCCTAATACGATCCGTCATGCAATTAAAAGTTACCATGAAATAGTTATTTTCCAGCAACATGAGCTCCATCTCGCCCTCCGATATCTAGGTCCGTTGGGCCCATCACTCCAAGAATTGGAATGAGATATGCATCCCCATAAACTTGCACAGTAAAGAGAGACCCGAGTAATAATCAATGTCTCCCGCAATCATCTCCAGCGGGATAACCAGCTTCGGCCTCTCTTTACAGTGTTCCAGATACCCATTGATCTTCATAATGTGTGAACCACCAGATGGTCCCATTCTACCAGCTCCTGAATCAGGAGAAAATAAATTATTATCAAAAATCTTCACATCCTGGTAAGACGACTTGGCACCAACTGCAGAGCGAAAATCCATTGAGGGTGAAACCTTAGACGATTTACCAAGAGCCATTAAAACTAAGGGGCCTGAGATGGGCACAACCCAAAGTTCCACGGCAAGAAGTGGGGAGAACAACCCCACTCACCAATCGCACTCCACACAAAATTAAAGGAGGGCAGCCTAGAAAGCTAGACCCCACCCCCAAGAGGAACACCACGCAGCCCAAATAATGGGGCCTCCATGCTCACAGGACCCCTAAAAACCCTCCAACACACCACCTCCACCCCATTGCAGACCCTAGCCCACACCACAGTAGCAGCCCCGAGCTCGAGACCACATGAGATAGGGATTGGAGACCCCTACGCCAGAAGGAATCACCGCAAAAAATGAGAATGCAGCCTCCGCATGAAATATTAAAAGAAAGAAAGCAAGCTCCGCCCCCAAGCGACACCAAGAACCCACCCCACAACACATAGAGAAAACAAGAAACAGTCACGAGCTAGGGCTCGGGTGCCCTAGCACGGCCCAAAGTTGCAGATGCCATCCATTCCCTGATCAAACTGAGTGCACACATCATTATAGAATAATTTTTAACAAAGGAAAAAGTGTAATGACCACATGTGATTATGTATTGGCCCTACTATTTAAATCAAGTGATATAAGTATTAACACATGATTTTTTCTCCTAATTTTCCCCTAAGAGTGAGGACAAGCATAAGTGAAGGTAAGATGGCCTTGTGGCAAAGACAGTCAAGGAAGTGCAATAAACACACCATGTAAAATATGAGTGTGTATGGATGACATAGATGTAGTGATGTAAATTGATAGTATGGAAGGAACATAAGAGATATGTCATGAGAAGCAATATCAACCTTTAATTTAGTAATAGCAATATACCATGCAATAAGTTAGGATATAAAGGTAATGTATAATAATAAGTGGTAGTATGTGTATGCTAAGTGAAAACTATACAATTTCTTGGCTTGGAAGATAGTGTCCATATATGCCACCAAGTGTGGAAGCCAATAAGTTTGGTGTGTGTGAGTGGAAAGTGCCACAAGTATAAAGAGATAGAAATAACTATAAAGTTGAAGTAGGAGAAGCACAATAAACAAGTATTGAGAAAAAAGGTCATAGTGTAAAAACATGAAATATATTATAGGAAGGATGATCACAACCACCATTGATCAATCACAAAGGTCAAATAAGCTAGCAAAAAAAGATGATTAATTAGAAGTTAAATCAAAACAACATGGCTCGATCAAAAGGGCTAATTTTAAAACTAAAAATCAAAGGAAGATATGGTCTTGATATGAAAGTGTGTTGAGGAAGCTTTATTATTTACGTCATCTCAACCAAATACATAGAGAAAAATAGAAAGGTAAAAAGAAAAAAGTTAACAAAACAAAAGAAATGTTCATGGCTAGATGTGTAAACATGCATTGGATTAAAGGTGTACTTGTGCCATCAAATTATTAGCAATAAACATGAGAAATAAATATAGGGTCAAAATATACAAAAAGGAAAACTCAAAGCATGTGAAATATAACAAGATGTAAATAAAAGATGATAAAACTATAGCTATCCATCATCATACAATAGGTCATCATCTTCCCAATTCAAGAAAGCAACAATTGCATCATTCACCACTTTGCTATAGGTGGTGAATTTATCATTCCTTGGTTTTTTACAAGTGACAAACTCCTCATTTGTCACTCTAATTCAAGGGGTGAACTTATTAAAGTAGCCTTTCTAGGTCATTTTAAGGTTTATAACTTTGATCAAGTATTTTCTAAAGATGTCCCATTCCATCATCAATCATCCTCAACCATCAACATAGCCTCTTTTCTCTAGTACGATGACAAATTCCCTCTCTCAGTTCCTCATCAATACTCCAACAAGTTAGGATACTATAACCCTAATGGTCAAGTTGACTTAAGATTTAACTTTTTGGATGACACAATTACATTAGGATGACAATGAATAAATTCTCTATTTCTCTTTGTTAATATATTATTGAATCAATCTTAGGGACTTGACTATCATCAAGGAAGTTTCACACTTCCCTTTATACATAGCAAGTTCCAAAAGGTGTTTCTTAGTACCACTCTATTTCTAGATATAGATATACATCTAGGTGAATCTTTTTTACATGTATCAAAGGATAATCTTGAAATTAGACAAAATCGTGTCACATGAATAGAATCATACGCCTTAGACTAGATCATGAGCATAACCTTATCGTAGGTCCTAGGATTCTCAAGTGTTAGTATATTAGGTGTTTGATTCCCAATTCAATAGAAAATTTCTTCACAATTCATTGAATTCCAAGTGAGCCCTAATTCTTCACATATTTCATTTATGTTTCATTTATCTATTTTAATTTATTAGATTTTAACTATTTAATTTAGGGTCTAAATATTTTGATAGTGATATTATCCCATTTAGACTTTCTAATTTAATATAGGGCTCTTTTATTTCCATATAGTGCTATAAGGCACTTTTTAAATAATACTAACATCATTGTGAGGAAACGTGATGTCTTATTAAACTATTTAATTTAGGTTTAAAATTAGCAATAAATTTAATGAAATTTAGAACATGAGAGTTTAGTATTGATTAAATAAAAGACACAAATGTGTTCATATAATTTTAAGGTGCTATCAATTCTATCCTTATTGTTAATGAAAAATATGATCTAGGATTTGAACATAGAATAAAGACCAAGGAGACGTGATAGAGTTGCTCCAAGTTTCTTATTGCTAAGGATAAAAACACACAATGTGACCCAATTTGTTATTGATGTGGCCTCTTATAAAATATTTGCAAGTATCTTCTATACATATCATAAAGAAGAGGTTGTGCTAAAATTAAATTGAGTGAGAATACTCTTGACTTGTCTTGATAGCAATCAAGCCCCTTACGAGTTGTGTAAATCTAGAAAACACACCAAGCAAGAATGTAAATATGATACAACTAAAACTTTTGTAATTGAGATTGATTTGAGACAAAATAATGTCACGAGATTAAATTTTTTTGTAACAAGTTTTAACTATTTTGAGACTGATTTGAGACTAAGACTAATGTGATGATATTAAATATTCTTGCAATGAGCTTTAACTATTCTCCTTTTGTGTGTTTTATGTGTTAATACTTGATTATCCTAATGATCGAAGAGATGTGCTTAAATAAATGTATGTAGTCACTTAGTTCAAGATTTTTGAAATACTAGTAAATGAGTTAACAATTATATTTTGTAAGAATTGATGCTAAGATAACAAATTTAGAAATTAAAAGATAAAAAATAAAATTTACTATGTGATTTAAAATTATATAGAAAAAATATTGAAAATGATGACTTCTAGAAAAAATTAATGACATTTGACTAATAGATTTAGAAATAAATACAATTAATATACCAAATAAATCGAATTAAATGCTACAATTATATATTAAAATATATACATAAAATAACATAAAACAAGAATAGGGTGTCGGATGGTGATTTTGAGCTCTGTTGGTCGAGCTAGGGCGTTCGTGCCCTAGCTCGTTCTTTGTGCTTTTCTTGCTGGTGCATCGTGGGGGGTTTCTTCTGAGTTCAAGGTGTCAATCGGCTGTTTTCCTTCATTTGTTTCTGGTATTCCTTGGTGCGCGAAGGCAAGTGTTTGGCTTGCGCCGACAGGTTTGGGGCTGAGTTTGTGCTATGAGAGGTGGCGACGGGGTGTGATTTGGTGAGTTTCCGCTTGGGGAGGCTCTATCCATCTGCAAGGCCTGCGTGGGGCTGAGTTCGCTGGACATTTTGTGGGTGTTTGGTGTGCGGCCATTCTCCATGGGCTGTGAGGTTTCCCAATTGGGTGTAGAGAATTTCCTTTGGAGGCTAAAACTTGTGAGTTTTGGTGGGCTGTAGGTGAAGCTAGAGGGGTATTGTGTTAACCCTAGTGTGGTTTTTTCCTCTGTCCTCTTGACCTGGGGGATTGCATGCCCACTTAGGGTCTCAATTTTGGGTTCATGTCGTGAGGGGAATCATCTAGGGTTAGTCCCAAGATGGATTTCCGATTAGCCTTTGGATCGAAGCCCCCGACTTAGGGTGCAAAGGTTTTCGATAATAATTTTTTTTACGCTGGTTCAAGAGATGAATGGTGCTGGATCGTCTAGAGGATCTAGGATTACAAAAATTAATGGATGTTTGGAAAGATGTAAGGAGAGACCGAAATTGGTTATCCTGATGGAGATGCTGGCGGATGATATTGAATATTATTCGAAACACTCCTTCTATTGTAAATTTATGGGTTTAAGAGTCTCGTTGCAATTTTTGGAATCTTGGGCTTAGAGGACCTGGCTGCCGGAAGGAGAAATGGAGATTAGGCTCTTAGCGAATAATTACTTTATGGTTTCATTTGATTGCATGGCTCATCGGAATAGGATTTTTGAGGGGGGTCCCTATTTCTATAACTAAGTGGGCTTGTTTATGAAGCCGTGGCATGCAGGCTTCAATCCGACTGAAGAGCTCCCGAATAGGGTTCCTGTGTGGGTTTGGCTGTCGTGGTTTCCAGTTGAATGTTGGCATGAGGATGTTCTACATTTAGTGGCTTCAATGCTTGGTAAACCAATTGAGTCTTCACAACAGACGCAGTTTAAAAAGGTAATGACTTTTTCCTGTATCTGTGTGGAAATTGATTTAAGCATGCCATTTCCAGATTCTGTGGAAGTGAGTGCAGGATCATATACATGGGTGCAATAGTTAGACTATGAAACTATGTCTTTTCGATGTCGATTTTGTCATGAGTATGGACACTTGCAGCGCAAGTGCCCTAGGGCTAAGCCAATGGGGACCCACTTTGGCCAAACCCCGCGCAATTCACCTGGGGTTGATAAGGGGAAAGAGCCTATTCTGGGTGATGGTAATGGGGATTATGGATATGTCCCTATCAAAGCTCGTAATAGAAATTGGGGGTAGAAGATGACTCTGGGGGAGAGGCAGGATGATGCTTCTTTTAATAGGTTTGAGGTGTTGGACGATCTCAGCCAACAGGAAGTGAACCTGGGTTTAATGAACTTGGGTCAGGAAACTTTGGGTTCGGGAAAGGATGGGCCTCCTTTGGAGACTATGCAGTCTGTGCAGGACACAGGTGTTGGGAAAATAGACATGAATCAGTAGTTGATTGTTCAGGCTGGGCCAGATCCTGTGATTGGAAAGAGCTCTATGTCCTCTTCTCGCATGGGTATTCTGCAAAAGGATCCAAAGAAAGGGGTTGGTGAGAAGAATCCCAAGCTGGGTCAAAAAAAGGATTTGGAAAAGATTAAATCAACTGGGGAAACTTTGGTGGAGTCAGGGGTAGTTAAGACCCTGGATTCGTATTTCTTGTGTACCCAGAAATGATTGTTTTATCTTGGAATGTAAGGGGCTTGATCAGTGGCCCTCGACAAAAATTTATTTGTGATTTGGTTAGGAATCAATCTCCAGATGTTCTTTTTCTTCAGGAAACTAAGTTATCGGTGGAGAGTATGTTGAATATGGTACCTAAGTTATGGAAATATGGTGAGTGTCAGTGTGTTGGAGCTCACGGTACGTCCGGGGGGGTGGCTTGCTTATGGAACCCACAGAGGATTTTCCCTCTCTAGTGGATGTCCTCTAAATTTGCTATTTCGTTGGTGGCCTCATGCTTTGTGATAGGAGAATGTATTATCCTCTCTAGTGTGTATGCGCCTATTGATTATTAGGGCAAGCAACTTCTATGGTCCCACCTTCGATATGTTCGTAGCTTAGCCCCCTTCCACCCATGGATTTTGGCTGGGGATTTCAATGCTATAGTGGAGTTATCTGAGAAAAGGGGTGGAATCGCTCGGTTGGAGCCTTCTGCGCTGCTTCTCAGGGATAGCATTTCTGATCTAAATCTTATTGATGTTCAGCCTAGTAATGGTCATTTTACTTGGAATAATAGGTGGACTGGTGAGGACTGTGTCGCTGAGAGGTTGGATCGGTTCTTGGTCTCCTGTTATTGGGTTGGTGACTTGTGGTCTACCTCCTCTGAAATTTTGGATTGGAGGGGTTCGGAGCACTAGCCTATCAAGCTTAGTATCATCTCTGCTCGGGTGCCTCGATCTCCTTCCTTCAAATTCTAGCTTATGTGGTTACGAGACTCTACTCTTTATGACCATGTGGATGTGTGGTGGAGGTTAGGAAGACCTGCTTTTGATACTGCAATGTATTCCTTCGTCAAGCTTCTTCAATTCATCAAATATCAACTTAAAAGGTGGAATCGTCGGTGTTTTGGTAATATTTTTCATGAGAAGACTGCTACCCAAGATGAGTTAAATAATGTTATGAGATTGATTTGGGATAATGGGATTTCAGAGGATCTTTTGAAAGAAGAGGCTAGGATTTTGAAGGTGGTGGAGGAATGTGAGCTATGTGAGGATATTTTGGAAGCAAAAGGCTCGGGTTGAATGGCTACAGGAAGGGGATAAAAATACTGCATTTTTCTTTAATTCTGTGAAGGCCAGGAGGCATGGTAACTCCATCTCTGTGTTGGTTAATGACAGGGGGGATCGTGTTGTCTTGTTCCAGGAAATCATGACTGAGGCATCACAGTATTTTGCTGCTCTTTTCAAAGAGGATTCACAAGGGGGTTTTGTCGAGGAGGAACATGTTCTTTCTTGTATCCTTCAGTTGGTTTCCTGGGAGGAAAATGAGTATTTGATGAGGGAGATTTCTCTAGAGGAGCTGGAGGGGATTGTGTTTTAGATTAAGAGAGGGAAAGCTCCTGACCCTGATGGTTTCCCAATAGAGTTCTTTCAAGAGTTTTGGGATATCATAAAGTTGGATCTTCTGGTGGTCATTCAGGAGTCCCGAAGGAACAAGAAGATGTTGCGTGCTCTTAATTCCACCTTCATTTCTCTCATTCCCAAGTGTGAAGGGGCGGAGAGGTTAACACAGTTTTAGCCTATATCCCTATGCAATGTGGCTTATAAAATTGTTTCAAAGTTAATGGCTGAGAGATTGAAGAAGTGGCTTAAAGTGCTGATTGCAGAGGAACAAAGTGGGTTTGTTGCGGGTCATCAAATTTTGGATGGGGTTGTTATTGCTACTAAGACCATCCACTCCATGGCCAATTCCCATGAGAAGATAATGTTCATTAAGTTGGATATGGCTAAGGCCTATGATAGGGTTAGATGGTCCTTTCTTTAGAAGATCCTTGTTGCTTTTGGATTTTGTGAGGAATGGATCCAATGGGTTATGAGTTGTGTTACATCAGTTTCCTTCTCGATATTGATAAATGGAGATCATTTTGAGCTTTTTGGGGCTTCTAGGGGTCTTGGCTAGGGGGGTCCTCTCTCTCCGTATTTATTTCTTCTTCTTGTTGAAGGTCTTGGATGTTTGTTGAAAAGAAATGTTGGGTTAGGCATCATTCAAGGTTGGCATTGGGGTAGAGATTTACCTTCGCAGTCTCATTTGCAGTTTGTTGATGATACTGCCTTGATGGGGATGGCTACTGTCAGGGAAGCTACTTTTTTGAGACAACTACTAGATGTTTATCTTGTGGCATCAAGGCAATTGATTAATGAGGATAAATCTTCCATCTTCTTCTTCAATACCCCTGCCCCCATTTAGAGAAGAATTGCTAATATTTTGAGGTTTCTGATAGGGGTTCTCCCTTTTACGTATTTGGGCATTCTAATTTCTGTTGGTTGTCTTCCCAAGGGTTCTTGGCAGAATATCATTGATAAGTTCCGGGTGAAAGTTAATCATTGGACACATCGATGGTTGTCTTTTGTTGGGCGGGTTCAGCTTCTTAAGTCAGTTGTGCAAGCACTCCCTACTTACAGATGTATGCTTCAGGTGGCTCCGGTGGGGTTTCTTAAGGAGTTGGATTCTCTTGAAAGATAATTTTTATGGGCTGGAAGCTTGTCGTCCTCCAAGTGGAGCCTAGTCAAGTGGGAAGATGTGTGTAGTCCAAAGAAATATGGTGGTTTGGGTCTTCGTCAATCTACTTTGTTCAGAGTGGTTGTGGTTGCTAAGCTTTTTTAGAGATGGTGTGTGGAGTAGGATCAGTTGTGGGCTAGGATATTATCTCATAATTATTTCCCTGGCGTCCCTCGGTGTGATCTCCTTAGGTACCCTCTTGAGGGGAAAGGTTCAGTGATTTGGAGTATGCTTCAGAAGGGTGCGAAGCTCATTAAGGAAGGTTTATTTTGGATCTGCCGACAGGGTTCAGAAGCTCTTTTTTAGTCAGACTCTTGGGATGGTTCCCCTCCACTTATCTCTTAGTTTCCTCACCTACTTCCTTTGAGCTAGAGATTTCTTGCGGCTGGTTGGTCTAGAGTGAGTGACTTCAAGTCCTTTTCTTTTTATGGTTAGTTGGAGAGGGCTTGTTGGAAGGATCCCACATAGTGGCTGAATTTGGGTGAGGAGGAAGGCAGGGCCGAGCTCAACATGATTCTTTGTAGTAGGCGTTGTAGCTCTCTTCTTGAGGAGGATATTATAGCTTGGAATCATAATCCCAAGGGGATTTACTCTGTTGCTTGTGGGTATCAGGTGTTATTGACTCATAAGTTGGTTAGGGTGGAGGTTCAGTGGTGGAAGAGGGTGTGGAATAAGCTATCATGGCCCAAATGTAATTGCTTTTCTTGGACTTTAGCATGGAATAGGTACTTGACCTGGGATAACATTCATAAGCATGGTTTCCAGGGGCCTTCGGTCTGTGTTCTCTATGGGAAAGAGGAAGAGGATTCCTCACATTTGTTCTTTCGATGTCCCTTTGTTGTTCAACTTTGGCATTGGTGATGGGAGGGTTGGAAGCAACCTTGTGTTCATGCTTCCTCATTGGTGGATTTCTGGGATAGTTTGGGAAGACCTCCCTCGTTGGACTCCTTTTTGCAGGATGTTTGGTACGTTGGACCTACTTTTCTTCTTTGGTAGACCTATTTGGAGCAAAATCATAGGATATTCTGTGGGGTTAAATTGGTGTGTCAGCAGGTTTGGATGCGTATATTAGGTATGATATAGCAATCGGTTGTGGCTAAGAGTGAAGTGTTTTTCCCCCTGGGGAAAGGGGATGCTGAGTTGGTGGATAGATTGGGTCTTCAGGGGATATATTCCTCTTCTGGTGGTTCCAAGAGAAGCAAGCATGGGACCAGGAGAGTGCAACAGATGGGTAGGTGGCTACCTCCTCCGCTAGAGTCTTGAAGATCAATTCTGATGGTTCTTCTTGAGGTAATCTTGTGCCTGCTGGGATTGGTGGGGTCGGAAGGGATTATGGGGGTTCAGTGATATTTATTTTCTCTATTCATGAGGGGGAGAAGACTGTTAATCTCATGGAGGGCTTGGAAATTCTTTATGTTGTGGAGTGGGCCCTTGCTTTGGGATGGAAAAAGGTTATTTGTGAAGCAGATTCATAGATCTTGATTAATCTGTTGAATGAAAGAAAGATGTCTGATATTAGTTGGTAGTTGGCTTCAGTTGTTCAACGTATTCTTCAGGTTAGCTCTAGGATGGAGGTGGTTTCATTTTTTCATATCCCGAGGGAGTGGAATCAAGTTGTTGACTGCTTGGCTAAATGGGCTTTTAAGCATGATACTGGCTGGAAGATCGAGGATTGGATGCAAGTTTCCCCTGAGTTGCGGCAGGATTTGGATAGATTCCTTGAAGAGGATCGAAGGATATTGGAAGATAGTTGATTTTGTTTTTGTGCTTGCTTTGTTGCTTCTTTTGATTTTTGGGGTGTGCTCCCTTTGTTTTGGCTATAATGTTAGAACAATTTTATCCCTCATAATAACATAATAGCTTTTGTTATATTTGTGTGTAAACTATTAAGAGTTTAATATGTTGCTTGATATGTTTTTCCTTTATAAGGTTTCATCAACATGTCATTTTGGATGTAACGGGTTGACTGAGATGGTTAATCGATTTGAGTTATGGGTGGATGGATTTTATGTGGTTAGTGAATGGAGGACATGGTCATTCATGTGAGAGGACTTGGTTTGGGAAGTACATCATGTCACGATGATGTGAGGAATAACCATGAGAGTTTTGGAATGTAAACATCAACTCACTCATTCATTAAATGACAAGTATACAAATCAAACAAATTTTTGGAACTGTATTTTAAAAATTAGGTCTTGTTTGATGATTATATTAGAATTAACTAGCAATTACACCTTGGTGCGCAATAGGTACGCCGAAGAGGTGTGGAAATTCAAGTAGTGAAAAAATTGGTTTTTTTTTGCATATATTTGTGTAGTACATGAGGTCAATTGGCAGGTCATTTAGAAAATGATTTTGTTCATATATTATTAATGAAAAGGGAGACTCTCCCTTTCAAATTTGATCACAAACTCACACAATACTCTATGCAAGAAGGTTGCAAATGAACAATAACAACAAAACATGGAAGAGAAATCTGCAACTTATATTATATTCAAATCTGAAAATGTTTACATCAACATGAAGCTCATGGGCTTCCTTTCAATCCTACATGCAACACCTGCAACAAATTTGTTTTCAACATTTTGGCATCATTCCAGAAGCATCTGGGTATGCAAAATTCTACTTCTTAAAATCCCCTTTCTCCAAATGAAAAGACATCAATAAATAGAGAAAGTACTTGGAGAAAACCATTCAAGCTTTCACAAAACAACTTGCTAGAACCACCTTAAAAATCCAACATCCAACTTGGGGAGTTACAAAATCTACAAATAGAAAAGGAATCCAATGCATGCCATCCTTCACATTGGCACCTAGACCTTGACCAATCAGATTTGGGTTGTTTTGACAACTTACAACCTCTTATAGATTCCTTACGCCTTGTCAGTTACAATTTTGCATGCAATGACATGCAAGATTCTTTGTAGCGCACCTTATGACAATTTATGACACTTGTACATGCAAAACATGCCAAAAAAACTACTAAAATACAAAACTATTTGTCCTCATCCTAAAGTGGATGCCTAAATAGAATATTCGCCCACCAGATGCTTTTATCACTTTATTAGGGCCTATTTCCAATCAAATTTATATTTACATTTCACACCAAGAGAATTTACATTGTTGCAAATTAAAATATTATTCTCCTAACCCCTAAGCCCTTATTGAAACCAAACAAATCAAAATTACAATATTTTTGGTGACACAAGATTTTCCTTACACCTTGGATGCTCCTACATCAATTAGTATTATTATTACTACTACTACTATTATATAATTAATTTTATTTTATATTTTTATTATATAATAATTTATTTTTTTAGATAAGAGGCATGATGCCTATATATATATATATATTGATATATAAAATAAGGGTACAAAAGAAAGTCTGATTGTCACCTGAGACTAGTAATACAATTGAAACTATGATCATACATCCTCCATCAGTAAATATATGCCCTATCCCTACTCGTATCAAAAATTTACATATCATTTCGAAATATTCAAAACCCAACCGGTTCAGGTTTAAATACAACTGCCCACAAAAGACTGTGTGTCAGCATGTTGACCTTTTGTCTTTGAGCTAACATCATTTCCAAGTCACCTTGACTCTTCATTGTTATCGGCTCATCAGAGTGTCAGAGCTATCAAAGCATTGGAGGATTGAGCACCAAACAAATAGTTCCAAACTTTCCACTCAAACCCCCAACATCTTCGATATGTCAATACTCGATTGTTGGACCAAGGCACCATCAGAGATATAAGAGGTCAGGGATGTCAGAGACTTCACAACATTTAAGAACTTTCAACAACTGAACTCTGATTGCCTATCCATCTGACTGTTGATCGTTGATACTCCAAAGCAAACTAAGTAACAAGTCTAAAGCTTAACCAACTTAACACGCGACCGCCGACATGTCGATGCCCGACTTTAATATATTTATTTTTAAAATTTTATGTATTAACTATTATATTCACCACACTGATCTTAGATCTAAGTAATTTATTATGTCTAGCTATAAACTTCTCTATAAATTTCCCTTCAACTGTTTATGCCTTTGGATTAGATGCCTTCACTAAATAGGTGATTGATGCAGACACTAAGAGGTTTGAAAGTTATGAGTAGGGTAGATAGTGAACAATATAAATAAGTTATATATAGTATATTATTATAATTTTTTTATGTATTATATAATTTAAATATAAATATAATAAATAACATTCATCTTGTACGAGTATTATTATATTTAATACTTTATATATAATTAATATATATAATAAAATAATTATAATTATTATAGAGATGTTATTTTATAATATATAATATTAATATTTATTAACAATATATAACTTTAATATGTAAAAAATATATAGTATTAATAATATTATATAATAGATCGTATTATATAAGATGTGAGCCTTACCTGCACAATATATAATATTATATAAACATATCTCTATCCCTCTCCCTTTTCTCTTCCTTTCTCTTTCTCTCTTTCTCTTTATGTGTTTGTCTCCTTAAGTGTGCAATGGGTACATTGAAGAGGTCTTAAAGGTGAATTATCACATCCTTAATCAAATGATGTGCTACCTTGAGCATAACTCCCTAAGGACACATGTCATCCTTGGATTGTTGACATGAAACAACCAATGAAAAGTTAGTTTCTCTTAAATCTCTCTCTTTTCCTTTGTATCTCTTATATTTCTCTTTATCATGCTCTATCTCTCTCTCTTGATATCTATCTATCTAAATATGTCTTTTTCTCTCATTCTCTATCTTTTGAGTTTCTCTCTTTATTAGTTGATAGGCTACACATAGTGTGAGATTTGAGTATGAAACAAGTCTCATGCCTACAAACCATTATTGAGTCATTGGAAAACAAGTTTTAGCTGCCATTTAATGGTAAACCAGTTGTAGTTTAATGGTAAAATCCTCTAAAATATCAGGTAAAAGCCTCCAAAATCTCACTTATCACATAAAAGCCAGATAAATATTGATTTGACAACTGGATGGGAACATTCTATTTCTATTTGCAATATTTTTTTTCAATTTGGTGGCAATTTTCTTTTTTCATTTGTATTGGTTTATGTTTTAAATATGTACGAAATATTTCACAATCAAGTAATACTTAACTTTGTAAAGAAAAAATCTAGATTTGTCTAAATTTATTTCATTCCATTATTTAGCACTTATTATTAATTGTTTATTTTGGCCACATGCAGTGCATCCATGCACAAACACATACTCTCTAACATATTAACATACATATAGTTTGAATCTATTAGCATAATCCTTAAACCTCCTTTAGGTGCAAGTGTTAGTATATATACCTCTCTCTATATAGAATTGTCTCCCCCTCTATCTCTGTTTTTCCTAATCTCTCCAAAGATCAATTAAACTCTCAGATTTTTTATATATTAATTTAATTTGATCTATATAAAAATATATTAATTATTAATTATAATAATTTCATATTTATATTTAATATTTTTTATGATAGAATATAATATATAATAATAATATAGCCTATATGCTATTATATATAATAATAAATATCATTATATTATATATAATTTAATTTTTATTATAAATATATATATATATATATAATATATATTAATTATATTTTGTATTATATAAAAATATAACAATTATTAATTATATTAATTTTATATATGTATTTAATAATTTTGTTAAAAAATATAATATATAATAATAAGTAGTATAAATATATTATTTATAATTTATTTTTTATTATATAAAATATACATTATATATTAATTATGTTAATATATACTTAACTACATAGCCCGTAAAGGATGACATAATGCTAATACCTAAATGTGCTCATTATTAGAATCTTGGCCGTAATTTTCATTTTAATAAACATACTCTAGAACCCTTGTCGAAACCTTATTTTTAGGTTGCAGCTTGCCAAAGTGGAGAAGTGAAAGGTCAATACCAGCGAGGAAGAGTTTGGAGGAGGGGAAACCAATAGCGGCTGGAAAGTAGTTGGTGTAGGAGCACGCGAGTGAACGGGTGATCGACACCAACCAAAATCATTGTTCAGTTTGTTTTCAATTTTGGTTTTGTTTGTATTTAATTTCTCTCACTCTAATCATGCCTAAACCTCTTAAATTTGTATACTTTAATGGAATGATGATGAAACAATGTTGTCTCATGAAATGTGATATCAGCTTGTTTGGGACAATAATTTTGTTCAATGTAGTAGAAATTGCATTGACCAATTTGTATGTGAATGTAGAGGCAAAAGTTGATACATGAAGTGATCAACATAGTGTTGAGAAGTTGTTTAGATGATTTAACATTGTTGTCATTGATATCAAAACTTGGATCCAAAAGGTTGAGCTCTAGATGGTAAACAAAAATGATCTATCCTATAGTATGCTTTGATGTTGTGTAGTGTGGATATTATCTTTGATCCAAATATGGCAATAATTCTTTTTGGAACATTTGTGGAAGACAGTTAATGCAGAATAATGAAATCTAATCTTTTGACGTTGGCTACTGTGCTCAAAGCTTACTTTGGGTAACCTTGCTATCCGTACATTCATGTAGCATGTTACAAGTTTTAGTATGTCAAATTGTGTTTCTCCGGTTGATAATGAAATTGATGATAATCAAGATTTGGTCTTGGTTGTGGCATTCCCATTGGCTCTGGAATATATTTCATGTAATTCAAAGTTTGCTATCTTTTGATAATCATGTTATGTAACAAGCCTACCTTATGTACGACCTATTTATGGGTCCCTTGGTAACATGGTAAGAAGATCTTTATGTGTGACCTATATTTTGGGTCTAGTGCTAGCGTGCAAGCCCTTATTGAATATTTCAAGGTTGTTCTTCATGCCGACATGTTTTGTGGTGACCTAATTCAAAAGGTGTTTGGTCGACTTAGAAGATTATGAAGACATTGTGTTTGGCCAACCTAGGAGATTATGAAATCATGGAATGGTATAAGTAAAAGTTTTTTTTGTTTGATGAAACAAGGAGTGTGGAGTATGATGTGTGTGAGTAGATAAAAGGGTGTGAAGGAAGAAGTAATCTATTTTGCAGAGCTTGTGCGAGGAAGGTGTGTAGAAGATTATTGATTGGATTTGCTGCAGACAGTTAATGTGCTCTTAACCGGAACTAAATTCATGCATATGTAGATGCAACTTCATCAGTTCACATTTTGTCAATGAGACTATTTTGTAATCAGATGTATTAATCAGGTAGTGAGCCCACCTATAGTGAGAAATTTGGTAGTAAGCCTTTCTCTTTTGGCAATGAGCCTTTTTATCTTTGGTTTTAATAGCTGGGCAGTGAGCCTTACCTGCAATGAGCAATCTAGCAGTGATCCTTTGTAAAAATCACCCTAATTGGTGTCACCTTAACTAGTGCTTTATAATTGAGAATTAACATTCTCTATGGTTTTTCCCTTCTTGGGTTTCCACGTAAATTCTAGTGTTTATTGTGCATGCTATTGTTGTGTGCTTTCATGTTCATATCTGCGTGATTATTTTCTAATTGATATAAGCCTGCTTCGGATTAATTAAAGAAAAGAAAATTGTTTTATGATAACTAATTCACGCCCCCCTCTCCGTTATCTAGACCATTCAATAATTGGTATCAGAGCTTGGTCCCTTGTAGATAGAGGTTAACCACTTGAGGGAGATCTTGGAAATTTGAACATATGGTAGGAGCTTATCACTTTGAGGAAGAACTGAAGATAATGTTAGATGATATGGAAAGCACAAAATCTGAAAATGAAGAATTGAAAGAAAACCTCAAGGAAGCAAATGCTTGTATCTCAAAGCCAAGGGAGCAAATCCAAAAATTCAAAGCAAGACACAGAGAGGTTAGCCAGGAACTAAAGGAGTCAAAGGAAAGAATTGTGGATTTAAAGCAACAATTGGATGAATGCAAGAAGACTGAAGAAAATCTCAAAGATACTATCAAGTAGAAAATGGAAGAATGGAAGAAGACTAAAGAAAATCTCAAAGATACCATCAAACACAAATCAGAAGAAAATGAAAAGTTAGATCAAGAGTTAAGAAGGCTGAAAATAGAAGCAAGAGTATGTGAAAGTATCATAATTCTAGATCAACTCTTGTCCCTATAAAAATGTCACAAGGATAAGGGAGGACTTGGCTTCATCAGTGAAAGCTCAAATCAAAACATTAAGGATAAAGACAAAGCAGTTGAAGCTGAAGCGAGATCTTGTGTAACAAGCATGGCCCAGAACTCTAGAACACCTAAAAGACCTCCAATCAGGAAACCAAATGCTCAAAGTTACTTATTATTTAGTGGCTATTGATTTCTATGCAAAAAAATTGGACATAAGGTTGTAGAGTGCAGAATCAAGAAGGAATTGAGTACTCAATGCTTTAACTGTCACAAGTTTGGTCACAAAGCAAGTCATTGCAGAAGTGAATTATCTAATCCAGTTAGAAGGAATGGAATAAATAATCTCTTTCATGGTAATTGCTATTTATGCCCTAGTTATGGTCACAAAGCTAATCAGTGTAGATCTAGGGTTCACTCAACTAATTCAGGATAAAGATGTTACAAGTGCAGTTAACCTGAACATTATGCTAACATATACAGATATGTTGCTTCAGAAAAGCCTGAAAAAAAAAGAAGGTTGCAGAATCAGGTGAATCTAAGAAGAAGACTATCATGGTGTGGAAGAAAAAGGAAATGAGTGTGGAAAACTCTTTTGTGGTACCAGATCCCGGTACAACCTCTTCTAAAAACTAAGCCAACCACCTTGGCTCAGGGGGAGTGTTGCTATGCATATCCTATCAGTTCCCTCTCTCTGAAGTAATATTGATGTGTTTTTGACATGACTAAGTTTGATCCAATTGGTGATATATGATGAAGCTTAATCCGGCTGATTGGAAAGTGAAGTACAATTGATGGTGTCATCGGCGTAATTTTTTGGCGGCAAGTTCATCATTAGCAATTAAGGTTAAAAGGTGGAGTTTTCAAAACATTTCTCACAATTTCCAAAGAAGAAGAAGAAGTTCTACGGAGAGATAAAATATTGTAGAAGATAAGTGCGATGATGGAATTCGTTGACAAAGACTTGAGTGGTGGTATTGGCTGAATTTGATCATCGAAAAATGAAAGAAATGGAACTAGGGTTGAAGTCTGATAAATTACAGATTGTAAGTGCCCTAGGTATGGGTTTATGGCGAGAATTTCCCTAGTTTTTCGACAGAGAATATATCTTGTTCCTGTTGAGTCGATTCAAGGATGATAGCATCATTTTGGAAAAACCTTATCTAATCACTAAGGAAGCTATTGAAGCTATTAATGGATTGTGCAGTGTTGGTGACCTCCCTAGGAAGAAAATAGTGAAATACAGAGATGTGGAGGAACTTACTAGTATCGACAAAGACCCCTGAGCTCTACTAATAAACACCATTGTCGATCCTGCATTAAGGTATGTTGCTTATGGTATCACTTACAAAATCCATCTTAGAAATTGTAAAGGTTCTACTACTTGGCTATTGTTGTATATCTTGCACATAAGATGGTGAAGGAAAATAAGCAATTTGACTTGTGTATCCTCATAATGGAAAACCTAATTGAGAATGTCAGAATGTCTTTGGTTGTGATTTATCCTTTTCGGTTTGGGTCTCTTCTCTCATGTTTAGTATTTTACTTCCTGAGTTCACTACCATCAAAGGAGAATGCTAAGTGGAATTCTGGTGTCCCCATCGGAAAGCAAGTCTACAGGTATCTGGAATGCATGATAGATAAAGCAAGTGCATGCAAAATCTATTTCTCATCCTTGTAGATGAATCTGTGCTCTAGTGTGATAGTGTCTAGTCAGTTTGAGGAGGGTTCCTCCTCCGGTAAAAAGGAGTTAGAGGTTTTCATTGGTGGTTCCGCTCGAGAACCTAAAAGGAGGAAAATTAACACAAAGGAAGTCATTGCTATTTCAGAAGAGAAGGAGAAGGAAGAAAAGTCTCTGCCTAGATCTGAATCTTTCGATCTAGATGAAGTTCGTTCGGTGTTGGATGATGGTGATATGAAAAAGATTGGTGAAATGTGGTATGCTTTCTCTTCGGTCAGTAGGCTTAGAATTGATGATGCCTTGGTTGATTATCTGCTCAAAAAGGGTATTACTATTTTAGATGTTTCTGACTTGTTACCGGATGATTTGGTAGAATTTTTGAAGAAAGGTTGTTGTGGGAAGGATCTGAAGGACATAAGTTCCAACCTATGATTGAGAGAATGTGTGTCAAATCCAAACAAAAGTTATCCAAACACATTGGTGAGATAAGAGAATGCATTAAGGAGATGTATGATATCTACATGTATTGTCTCTAGTGGCCTGTTGTTGATAATTTTAGAAGTAGAATTGAAGCTATTGAATTTGAATTGAATGATATTGGGAAGTGTTTTGACTTATTGAAAGATAAAGATGGAAAAAAAAGAATAAGAATTGGAGAGTTTCAAGTTGAGTTATTGTCTACTTAGAGTCAGAGAGAAGATTTGGTTAAAAATTTATGGTTGGTCAAAGAAATTGTTGAGGTCCAGTTGGATCATCTCTTCAGGATACTTTCTAATGCAGAGGATTGTGAACGATAGTGCCTGTCTCTAAACTAGTCATCTTCATTTATGTTGCTGACTCTACTAGAGAGTATGTGTGTCAAAATGGTTTCTGTAGTGCTAGCTTGGAAGAGGATTCTTCCAACTATGAGAGAAAGGTACAAGAAAATTTTTCATGTGAAAAGTGTTATTTTTACTTGATCTCCTGAATGTTCTTATTTGGAACTTTTCCTTTGATGGAAAAAAGGGGGAGAAAATGAAGAGAAAAAAAAAAAGAGGTATTGAATTGCTTGTCTAAGGGGGAGTGCTTGGAGTTTTGGAGTTTTGTGTTTTTGGGTTTTTGATGTTTCACCATCAATTCCAAAGGGGGAGATTGTTGAGATGATTTAACATTGTTGTCATTGATGTCAAAACCTGGATCTGAAAGGTTGACCTCCAGATGATATACATAAATGATCTATCCTATCGTATGCTTTGATGTTGTGTAGTGTGGATGTTATCTTTGATCTGGATATGATAGTACTTCTGTTTGGGACATTCGTGGAAGATAGTTAATGCAAAATAATGAAGTCTAATCTTTTGACATTGGCTACTGTGCTCAAATCTTACTTTGGGTAACCTTGCTATCCGGACATTCATGTAGCATGTTACAAGTTTTGGTATGTCAAATTGTGTTTCTCTGGTTGATAATGAAATTGATGATAATCAAGATTTGGTCTTGGTTGTGGCATTCCCATCAGCTCCGGAATATATTTCATGTAATTCAAAGTTTGTAAAAATCACCTTAACTGGTGTTTTATAATTGAGAATTGGCATTCTCCATTGTTTTTCCCTTCTTGGGTTTCCATGTAAATTCTAGTGTTTATTGTGCATGGTGTTGTTGTGTGCTTTCATGTTCATATCTGCTTGATTATTTTTTGATTGATATAAGCCTACTCTGGATTAATTAAAGAAAATAAAATTGTTTTATGATAACTGATTCACCCCCCCTCTCAGTTATCTGGATTGTTCAACACATAGTACCTCAAGAAAACACAATTATATAAATAGCAATGGTGAAATAATTAAAGAACTGATGTGGCATTTAATTGCAAATTTCCTTGATGATCGATTCAATCTTGAAGTTGATGTTTTAATCTATCTTTTCAACTTCCATGAAGAAAAGGCTGAGAGGCAAGGAAGATCTACCATATGAAGCAAAATAGAACATAAGATTCGGTGTGCAACATTGAGGGAAGAGGAATATGCAGTGATGGAAAATAAGGGGACACATTAAAGTAAAATGAGTGCCCAGGAAAGAAAGGGTAATGGGTGCCAAGTCTAAAGAAAAAGAGTAGATCGATTAAAGGAGGAGAGAGAGCCCATGGTAAGGGGAAGAGGCTACGTAGGTAGTGGAGAAGGGGTTGCGTTGAGAAGAAAGAGTGAAAGGAAGAGGGAGCTCGTAGGGGTTGAGAAGATGATTAAGGGATTGCACATAGTTCCCAAAATTGCATTTGGTTTTGAAATAACTTTTGAATGGGGTGCAACATAGAGCTAAGAGGAGATGTAGAGAGTTGAATTCTAGCGCAAAGGAAAGCATAGACAAGGCTTGCTAAGATAAGAAGAGATCAATGGCTACATAGAGGTCAAATGTGGAAGGAGCTACAAAAGAAAAGGAAGCCTTGAGGGAAGTTGCCAGTGAGGGAAGAGGTAGCCTGTGTGAAGGAGAATAGAGACCACATGGGAGAATAAAGAGTGAGTTGGAGGTTGAGAAATGTGGAGCAGCATGTTAGGGAGAGAACCCTAGAAATTGGTAGGGTAAATGTCCCTGAAAAAGGCCAATAAGTGTAAATGTTGTTTGTAATTATGTTATGTTGATGAATGTCCAATAAGCTGAGTCTCTTGGTTATCTTTTTGTTGCAATCTCTATATTGTTTTGAAATTGATTGACAAAGAGGATTGTGAGTGTGAATTTAGTGTATTCGCAAGAGGGGAGTATCCTTCTACATCGACAGTAAAAAAATGGCCAAAAATAGCCAAAAAAAAGGCAAAAAATGATGAACACCCAAGATTCGTTTAACTGTCTTGCATACTCTATTCGAAAATCCTCACCGTCCATAGAAAAAAGAAGCTCGCGAACTTCAAATAAGGGAACACCTTTGGCATAAAAATTACATTAGAATTTGTTTTAGTTTAGATTTGTGTGTGTAGATATGAATTTTGTGTTTATAGAAATAAGCTAAGTAGAATTTAATTATGTTTAAAATTTTGATATGGTTCAAATTTGATAATTATAATTTTCTTGCTTCATGTTATACTTATGTATCTAAAAAGAGGTGGTATTTAGGGATATCATTGAAGATATTGTTAGGTTATATTTTTTTATTATCAAACCTATTGAATTAATGAAAATGAACAAGGATCAATGATAATATACACATATGTGATACATTTGGGATGATGATACAATTTGATAATGCAATTAGAATACTCTACTAGTATATATATATTATTTATTAATAAAATTTATAAAAAAAGCTGAGAGATATCCTTCTTGAGGCGCTTATTTTTTAATCAATTTGTCACATCAATTTGCATGTCGGTTACATTTCTTTTATAATATATATAACTGTCACCAGGCAAGAGAATGTCAAAATAAACATAGCTTCAAAAAATATACACGCATCCTGTGCTTTCAATGTAGAAGCCTCTCGGCTTAATGATGCTATTGTGATGGTTTTGTGTGAATATTCATTGATAATCATTTAGTATATCTTGATTGATTTAAACATATTAAGGCATTTTTTTATGTATAATTTGGGGAAAATTTTCACTTTAGTTATCTCGTGACAACTAATTGAAAAGGGGAATATGGGTACAATTTGAAAAAGAAGAAGTTTAAATCTATTCATGTAAAATTAATTTAGGTCACTTTTGCACTTACAAATTTGAACCAAAGTGATACACAATACATAAATTACATATTTGATTCAAACCCAAATGAGATATGTGAAAATTAATTAAAACTAATATTAGAATTATTTACCAAATTTTGAATATAACTATATAACTTATACATCAATCATTACATAAAGAATAAACTAATTGAAAATAAACCGAAAACATTAAAAAATGATAGAAAAGGTGTTGATGGGTGTTTTGCACACTTTCTCAACACAGGTAATGCATAAATGCATCACCTCTCTTGAACGGTAGAAATTCACAAGCAAGTTACCAATTGCTACCCCAAGGTATCTTGGGTGTCAGGTCTTGACATGCATGGAATTTATCAGTTGATGTGTCATGTGATTTTGCTAGTAATCATAGGGAAGACTTACGTAGCTAGATGCGAGATGAATCTTGAGGTGGAGTTTCTAAGATGGGAAGTTAGAGTGCAATTTGCTGCAGGTTTGGACAACAATCATGAACTCCTATTTTATCTAAAGATTTAGCTTTACAATGTGCAATGAACCTTAGCACAGGTCACTTATTAAAAGAAAAGGAAAAAGGCAAGGAAGAGAAGGGGTTCCTGGATTTGAAACTAACTATGAACAGTGATCATGGAGGGTTCTACCATGGACAACTTCCTTAAAACAAAATTTCACTTAACCAGAAAACTCACAGTATCATGAAACTTGTGCTAGCTTCTAAGGACTGTAAATGTTCTACCATTCATTCACCATAAACATACAGGAACAAAAGATAAAATTTTGGAGTAACTTTTAGTTTATGCCCAAACTTAATTTGCACAGCCATCTACCAACAGTAAACAACAAAAAGTATGGACAAGAAAGGTATCAACACAACAAAAATATTCATAATCATTGAACAACATTACTAAATCTATCAAAGCAATCTAAATTCATGAAGAAAAATAAAGTAAATCTAACTAAATCGGCTAACGATGGGAGATGAATCATGAAACATGCAAAGAAACTAAGAAATCCACCAAAGTCAATCTATTTCTATTAAAATTTCTGCAGTATGTCTTTACAACAACTCAACTCTCTTGAAAATGAGAGGAGACCCCCTATTTATAGTGCCCAAAAGGTAGAATGAATGGACAAGATTGGTTTGCATTGTGTGGCCAAGATTCACTACAAACTAGGGTTCCACCTACCCCCAAATATATTACATTTTTAAAATACATTTTTGTCTTTTTCCCTATTTTGTCTTCTAGTGGCAACACTGTAGTATTTTGTCTTTTTGCTAATTGCCTTTGCTGTAGCTATTTTGTAAGGAGTTCATCATCAATAATAGGGTTCCCTTCTTGCTTCTTCAAAGCGGCATATTCCACGAACTTCAAGATTAATGGCTGGAGCTTATCAACTTCCATAATTTCAAATTGTAGCACTTGGTAACTCCATTGCTTGGTCCTATAGGTGAGCTTCTCCAAATCTTCATCGTGTTTGGTAGTGTGGTCTCTGAATTGTTCAGATTAGGCGAGGGCTTGGGCAAAAAAACTCATGAAATATGTGGTGATATCCCCCGACATTCCATCTTCCATCTTATGGAAATGCGGCTTTATCTTTTCCGGATCAATTTGAACAATGGGCATATCATATCCCGTCATTAGTTTCAAATAGTGAATGCAATCTGCCTTAACATCCTTGTCCCAATCAATATTTGGATCCACCTTGTAAAGTACCTGCTCTAATCTTTCCTTTCGGTGTTCAAAGTCTAGCCTCCACATATCCACCAGCCAATGATCATCCTCCTTGAATGCAAGCTCCATTTCCCAAGCTTTCTTTGGCAGCTTAAGGATGACCCTCAATTTTCAAGTAAGTAGACCCATACATCCTTGGGAAGTCAGTGCAGAACTTCCTTATGCCCTCAAGATACTTTTGCACCTCCAAGAACTTGTTTGTTGTCCTAACAACATGACTGATGCCCATGTTTCCAACATATAAGACCTGTCGAAACTAGTCTTTTGTGGTCTTAGCCAAGTTCTTCCTTTTCTCAATCTTGTCAATTTTCTCTTTGGACAGTAGCTGTGGCGGAGCCAAGGATGTGGTAGGAATTTCTTCTGCTAATGACCATTATTGAATGTAGGTTGTCAAATCAACCACCTGTACCATTTGGGACTTCTCCTTGGGTGATTCCTAGTCACCTTGCTTTTCATCCTTCTCGATTTCAATCTCTTTATCCTCAGGAGCTTCTTTCTCCATTCTTGTAGTTTCTCCTTCTTCTTCATCGGAGTCTTGGATGAACACTGTGCATTTGACTGAACTTTGGGGAGCCTTTGGTGGTCAGAAGAGCCTCTTTCCCTTCGAGGGATTTCCGCAATTTTTCCCGGATGCGGATTTCCAGATTCAGATTATCTCAGAGGGTGGCTTTTTTATTTCCTCTCTGACATCTTTCAATTGTCGGGCCAACTCTTCTTCGAGATCTGCATCAAAGGTTTGTTCAATGTATCTAGTGTTGACATCTTCTTCTTTGTCACTTTATCAGGATTTTTTTTCCTCTCCTTCATGGACTACCTTGTCAATTTCTAAATGTTGGTGCTTCGGATGTTCATGGTAGTCATCCACTTCCTCCTCCAATGCCCTCATTGCTTGCTTTTCTTTCCTTTCCAACTCCTCAGATATTTGCATTGTGGCTTTCATCTCTGGTGGTTCAGTTGGAGGCTTTGAGATAGGAATGTTGGCAAGAACCTGCACTAGAGCAGCCTGGATGGTCGGATTCATCAATACTTCAGAAATCTCGGACAAGACACTCTGCATATGCCACGAAAATGCCTCTAGGAGCGAGAGTGTAGGCATTGGCATTATTGTCGTTGCTAGTGAAAGAGATGTGGTCAAAGACATGGAAGCAGAAGAAAGTGGAGAGGTGGTGGCAGAAGAAGAATCAATCAGGACGACTGGTCCAGTAAGCAAGGAAGAGGCAAGGTGAACCAAGATGTCCACCGTAGGTGGGGAAGTAGCTACCATGGCTTGAGCGGTAGGCGGAGGGGTAGCGGTAGTGGAGACAACTGGTGGAGATTTTGGCTGCTCAGTCTCCATTTCTTCTCCCTCATGGAGTGGATCTTCTTGAATAACTAGCATCTTAGTGACGTTGCCCGATTTCTTATGTTTCTTGGAAGGCTCACCTTCCGAGGCCTTTCTAGCATACACTTTTGGATTAGGCTGCTTCTCATCAATTTCTTTCCTTTTCCTTGAACGAGTGAGTGGAGGGGATTTTGAAGTTTCCCCTATTGAGGTAGTAGCTACCCCGCCATCTGTTCCACTTGGCTCACTTTCGAGCCCCTCATAGGTCAAAGCGACCCCTTGTTTCTTCAACTGTGCAACTTGTCCATCAATCCATTCTTTTGTTCGAGCCTCAATGGGCTTGGTCAAGATATCGAGGTTGTTGACCTCTTGCTCGTCTTAGTTAATTAATGGTAGCGACAGATTAGAAACTACACCATATCAGGGGTCTATTACTATGCTCTAATCCTCCTCTACTTGGTCAGGCACTAGGAACAAGTTTACCCTCTTTACAAAGTATGCAGTCATCCACACCTCATCATCATCTTTACAATTAGCCCAGAAATCCTCAATGTTATGCAGATGGGCATATTCGGGTCCAAGCATTTTCCTGATATGGCCATATGGATCCATCCATGGCTGGGCAGTGTGGAGTCTCAAATGGTACTCTGCCAGCTCCTTCTATGAGTTGTGGGCGCATTGTGAGGTATCAAGCTCGTACATCCCTTGGCCAAAGGATAGGGGATAAAAAATTCTTTCCAAATGTTTGCTGCTCAAGATGGTGTGCACATGTCGTAGCTGTCGTGAGAGCTCCAACAATATTATCCGGTCATTAGGATACCAAGGTAGCTTGTTCAGTATTTCTGAGAAGCCTTTTGCATGAATGTAAGTAAACTTTAGATATTGAATGAATAGAAAGGAATATTGCTTCAAGAAAGCATTGGCACTGTGGGATACTCGCCTCTAGAAGTCACCCCGAAGCAACCTAACGATATGACATATGAAAGCATCATTGACCTTGCAGTAATCTTTCTTAAAGTTCTTGAATTGTAGCTGAGGGTACTTGTCATAGACCTTGAGCTCCCTGCCAGGTTCTTCATCTAGAGCTCTGAACAAGCCACTATATTGCCTCTGCTTGGCCAATGAGTAGACCAAATAGGATGTCATGTAAAATTTAGAGGTCTTTTTAATAGCCATGAACTGCTTATGAAAGTAGTCACTAATTATCCCACCCCAGTAAAATGTGGTATCTTCTCCACGAAGAATATCTTCAATGAAGTAAACCATCCATTCCTGAAAGTAAGCAACAGTAGGAAGGCCCATCACTCTGCTTAGCAGGGTCACTAGATCATGGTAGTCTTCATAAAAATCACTGCGAAAAAGCTCCTAGGGAACTTTCGCAGCACTGCCCCTCTTCTCCTTTAACCAATATTGATTTATAAGTTTCTTACATTTTAAGGGATCTTCGTCCCACATTTCCTTGCAATATTTTATGGTTGGTACTTCCATTTCCCCAAAGGTAGGAATATGAAAGGTCTTTGTTATTGCTTTAGCAGACATGTTAGCTAGAATATTTCCATCTCTATCCACTATTGTTCAGGTCTCTAGCTGGTATGCCTCCCTACAAGCCATTACTAGTTCAGGGGTGATAAGAGCGAGAGGGAAGCTTGCAGCCTTGGCTATTCCATTGCCTCTAATTAATCTTGCATTCTTTGTCATTGGGTTGACCCTGACCCTTTACTTGAACTCATCAATATCCACTTGCCCGATGTTGGTGTCTGTGACCTCTTTCCATGCTATGGAGACCTTAGATTACAATGGTTCCCTTTGGAACTGGTATGTCATTTGGTCTTTGTCTTCTTTTCTGCATGGAGCCTTGCCTATCTTCTTTCCTTTTTCCTTCTCCGCGGTTGCCCTCGAGGTTCTTGCACCTGATTCCATATATATTCTACAAACAAAGGAGAGGTAAGTAAAATCAAGCACGAAAGCATGAAATGTTAGCCAAATCCCTGTAAACAGAGTTAGATTGGATAATACAACATTCAAGAAATCTAAAATTTAATCCAAATTGTCATTAGTAGTTCACAGGAGGGAATTTGGACAATTCGGGCCGCAGAGGTCAGACTTCCCTGTTAGGATCGTTGTTTTGAAGGGAAAACAGGGCAGGGCAGCCCACAAGGTTTCATCTGCCCTAGGATTTGGTCAAATTGGAGTCCACCATGGAAAACAAGTCATTTTGGCACATGGGTCAGAGTTTGTTTTCAGATTAGGAGGCATTCAGACCATCTTTGAGGCATTCAAAGTCAAGAGGAGGGATGGTCATCTGGAGTTTTTCGTTTGGAACAGCCCTAGTGAGGCGGCATTTCAGGGGTGGAGTTCTGCCTATCGGGACCCACAAGTTTGGAGGGCGGTCGATTTTGCACATTGGCCTTCTAGGCGTTCGGGTCAAATAAGGTGGAAAGCCGCTAAAGGATTATCGTTTGGAAATGGAAGGTAGCAAGCGGAAGTCCAAGGACATGGGTTCAATAGAGGGCTTGACCCTTATGTTTTCTTCATTCACTGTGGGTTTCATCGGCAATCAGAGTACTGGGTCCTGTAGGCCAGGAGGACAAAGGCAGTTCTCCCTTTTGCAACGGTCAAGATGGGACGGAGTCCCGACGATGGAAGTTCAGTGAAGGGAACCCATAATGGGCTGAGCACTTGAAATTTATCATTATTTATCTTAGCAGCTGCAAGGGAGTCGAGCATCAGGGTGTGGAAGGTAGCTTCTTGAAATTTGTTTCAAATGGCAGTGTCATCACGGTGGTCAACGGATGGAGGTCCGCGAACCAGGACCCGAAGGGCTTCTGGTATGGTCGTTTCAACTTCAATGACGATGCGGTGAACGAGTGAACAAGGTCTGAAGGTCGGATGGACGAGGCCAGAATGCCGTGTGAAAAGGAAAATAATGGGCGGTGTTCTGGGGATGAAATCCCGCGGGAATGGACTCGGGCAATGTGAAGGACTTTGTTTTAGTTTGGCAATGACGAGAGAGAGAAGTCTCCCCGCCATGGTGGGCCTAAGAGATAGGTTCGCCATTTAGGGTTTGTTTCGTTTTAGCACTTAGGAAATGGCGTTATGAGCCGACGGGTCCATGGGTTATGAATTCCCTGGCCAAAGAACAATGCCGAGGGGTCAAAGCTTCGTTAGTGTTTTAAGGGTGATTTATGAGGGTTTCTTAAAATTCTATTACATGGGTTTTAAGCGCCTCCCTTTTCTCTATCTGATGTATATGTTTTTCATCATTTTTATTCATCATTTCACCTCAAAATCAAATAAAAACACAAGTGGGCAGATGACCAACTTACCTGTAGAACCTGATGAATGAAGTTGTTGGATCAGACAATAAATGCAAGGGACCAGCAATGGGAGGCTTCGGGCTCGAGGGCGGCGCACGAAGATTGCCCTGGATCACTCTAATTTTCTCTTGCTAGACTGACATGTGAAAATTACAGGTCAAATTGGCCTATTTATAGAAAATATGGCATTAAATGCCAACCATTAATGAGTGTACAATGGGCTAAAAGTTGGTGCATTGAAATTTGAAAACGGTTGAGGCAGGTTCAGAACCCGGAGGTCAAAACTCCATTGGCCAATTGTCGCTCTGAAAGTTTGGCGAAAAACAAAGGCATTGAAGGGTCCAGGACCTAATAAGCAAAACGTTGCCATTGAATGACCGTTAGAAGCGGCAGACATGAGACAAAAATTTGAGAGGGGCCATCCAACAGGGCAAGCCCGACAGGTAGGATGAATGCTAGGACTGTTGAAATACGGGGAAAGGCAATCCAGTGGGCGGATCCTCGGCCGCAGAAGGACAAGGTCCTTCGATCGTTTAGACACAACAAATGCCATAGGGAAACCCACTAAGGGAAATCCACGAGGGTGAACCCAGGGGACCCTAGGGTCGCTGGCAGAAGCAAACTGCCAAGGGATCCCTGGAGAGGCTTTTGACTTAGAAAATTTGAGGGGGCGAAACATGGTCAATTTAAGATGACATTTTAGGGCTCACTGACCACTTTGAAAACCAAAATGAGGGCACACAAAATGAGGCGGTGACAAAGCGACCTAGCAAGGCGAAGGAAAAAAAGGGTCGTGTTGAGGGCATAACAAAAGGTATCCTAGAAAGGAATATTGTTCCTAGGTAAGGCAGAAGTTCAATCTTGTTAGGAGGTGGTTATGCACACATATTGCTATTTAAGTGTTTTAGAAGTGTTTGTAGATTTATTTTCATGGGTGGCCTTTGATTTTTCTTAAGAAAATTATTTGAGTGGGTTAATATATATGCTCTTAAAAAAAACCATCTCTTCTTCATTCTATACAATTATAGATGCTTAGTGTAGTAGGAGTCTTTTGTGTCTAAATTTTATATCATGTTTGTTTAATTTTAATGGATAAACCTTTATATGTACCTTTTCCATATTTTTATTAATATATAAAATCATGAATATTTTCCATAAAAAATGGATCATTTGTAATGGTACTCGTTTATAATTGAAATTTGTCAAGTTAAATACAATTAAATATATGAATATGTGATTTAGTGATAATTTTTTATATTTTAAATATTTAGAATATTGTGTTTAATTTTTTAATAATAAAAATAATGATTCTTATTTATGGTTTTAATTTTATAAATTTTGATCAATTGAAAATTATAATATAATTGTATTAATTCTACTTGATATTGTATTTAAAAATAAATTTTGGAGTTAAATGGTAGAATTGGGAATTTTAGAGATGTATAGGGTAGTGGTTCCCAAGTTTTATGGTTAAGTTCAAGTCAAAATCAAAACAAGATAAGGATTATCAAAATGCTTTGGGAGCGACTTAATGTCAAGCAATGGTGCCACTATCCATATTTTTTTGGGATATACATAGAAAATTTGGAGAAGTGGATAAATTAATATGGAGGTGAGGGTGTCTACTTAGCTAATTGTGTAATAGAGTTGCTCCCATATGTAAATGATCTTATCTTAAAGGAAAAAATAATGCATAGCCTGAGAGAACATTTGAGATATGTAGAACAGTTTTGTCAAGAGGTAAGGATGCAAGTGAGCGCTAGAAAAACCAAGGTCATGATATGTACCATGCAAAGAGAAAAGAAGAAAATAAACTTCTTACTTAAAAGAAGTTTGTTGTAAGTGGTGGATGAATATAAGTACATTGTTCTTAATTTTCACAACAAACTTAGTTGGGAGACTTGTCATTTGATAAAATAATACAAGGGGGGTGAGAGGCCTCATACCTACTAAAAAATAGATGTAGGAATGAAGAATTATGGGATTAAAAAACTAAGATTACATTATTTGGGTTACATGTAAAACTAGTTTTGCTTTATGGATGAGAAGTTTGCAGTAGTAATAAGTCAAAAACTAAAATGGAGTAGATGGAGAGGATACAAAAGCATTTAATCACAAGCAATATCAAAATTGAAACATCAATATGAGATCTCATTAGTTGAGGTAGGTTCCTTCCTTTTGGAAACACCAACTTGGACCTAGGTGCTAAGTTATCTAAATCAAAATAGACGATATGTAGTCTAACTATTCACACAATATAGGAGTGAGGGAAAAGTTAAGTAGAAGAAAAATCTAGTGGATTCATAAATAGGATGTTAGCATATTTAAGAGTGTCCAAAGGCCAATGAATAAATCAAGAGATATACGTAGAAAAATATAAGGTAACCATGTGAAAGAGAGAACATGATGTCAAAGAATTCAACATCCTTGTGACCATGAGTAAAAAAGCATAGATGGGTGTAGAAACAAAATCAAAGGAGAAAATGTTAATACTTGGCTGAGGACTAGCTCAAACTTCTTAGGTGCAAAATGGAACGTGGAGAAGGCCTAAAGAAGAGTGAGAAAATAAAATGTCATTTTAACACTTTAGAGTTAATAGAAATATAAAGGCAATACATCATAGAATGTATGGCTTACAAAGATACCCAAATTAAATACACTAAAGTATTGCAAATTGAATACTTGACTACCCTTCATAGAGAGGAGAGACAAATAAAAATAATATATTTTATTAAGATTTATAGAAGAAGATCCAAGATTAAACATGTGTCACACAATGACTAGTCCTTGTCATTGTAATAGAGTTAATAATAAATATTATTAATAGTTAGTCCTTGATAAAACAACATATTTTAAAATTATTTTTTGTATAGTATATCATGAACCTTGTAAAACTCATAGACATTTGTTTAAGTAATTGTCACCCATTTGAAAAATATATACTTAAAAAATATTTCAAAAACTAACTTTACCATGAATGTTTGGAATTGTACGCATGCCATTTTTGTTTCTTGATTTGGATGCTTATTTTTTGGACAATTTTTTTTTTCAATATAAAGCTTTAAGTGAAAAATAAAAAAAATTCTAAAACTATTGCAATCTCAACATTAGAGTCCAAAATAGTAATCCAACCCTTCATTTTTTAAGCAACTAAACTAGTCTAATATTAGTGAAATGTGACATGTACAAATTTTAATACAATAAAAAACTAAAAAAATATAACACCAATAAGAGGGCTTGAATTTAACAAGCCTAGGTGAACTACTAAAAAATTAAAATATGAATCCCTAATGCTAATGCTAATGCTATGAAGCTTGAGCATCAAACTTAGAACATGGTGTTGGCTTAATAAGAGTGGCAACACTCTAGACTAAATAAAAAGGGTCCTTCACCTTTTTGTACACTTGCCATGATATCTCCATTATTTTCTTTCACCATTGTTCCTACCTACACTACTCTTTTAAATTCACTCTCCACATAATCCATCTCCAAGTGCAAGATTACAGCCTTACCTTTTAGGCTTACTAGTGTTTTCACCCTACAAAAACATCATGTGATAAATGAAAATTATAAGATTTCACACCCTTATAAATGAATCAATAAAAAATTTCAACTACTAGAGAGGTATAAGGTATCAATATCACTAACTCAATAAACTACTAATCAATATAAATATAGATATCTATTGTTGTACATTACATTCAAGGATAGTAAGCAAAAAAATAAACCAATAGACATGTGGCTCCCATACAATCTACCTTGATTCGCTTAAAGAATACATACTTCCCTTCTTTTGAAACTTACATTTTCAAAATGCAATATACCACTTTAGAATGAGCACATTTCCTAGAAAATATACAATCTATAGGAAAGTTTCCACTTAAACATTTCTTTTGGCCAAAAAGTTCTCCTTCCCTAGTCAAATTGTTATCTGTAGAAAATAAATTTATGTAAAGAGTTAGAGTGTAACATAATTAATGCATAAAAAACATCAAATTAAAGTCCTTTAGAATGTAATTAGATAAGTAATTAACATTCAAAATAATCTAAAATTAAAACATGGAAGCATAAAAAATATTACTTCTACAAAGTAAAAAAAGACTTACAAAATACAACATAGACAATATTTACACAATTTAAAACAAATGTTTCAATCAATAGACATTTCAAAAATTAATTGATTTCATCTCAAAATAATGACATTAACATAAAACTTAACTTGATCTGAAAGAGACATGCTTTAAATAAATAAAAAGTCACTTTAGACACAAATCTAACAAACAACAAGACAAATTAGCAAAACAATTTGAACAAACTACAATCATTGTAATTGTACTCCACTTATTTATTTTAACAACATTTAAACTTCATTGAAGCCACACAACCATGGTTTAGACTATAAACATGAACATCTATAGGCAAAGTTTTTGTATAGCTGCTCACACACCCTATCCATCATTTTATTGTTCATTCATTTCTCTTCTAAATGATAATATGTCATAAAAGTATTGTGTGAATTTATATCATCTCAAATCAAATCACTATAATTAATTGTATCCACTTTTAAATGTCTAAGGATATACACATGCAATCTTATTATCATTTAGGGGTTTATGTGTTTGAGTCCATTCTTATTAATGAATTTTAATTATTATTCTTAAGGTAATGAATTGATCTGGTCATATGTAAACATATAGATGCCAATAATTATTGTTGTCTATATGATAAAAAAATAGAATATATTAGATAAAATTTGATATAAGATTATTGTACAATAAGACAATAATTTATATTTTCATTGAATACATGTTACTAATATGTCAATAAAATCACTTATTGTAATTTTTGACAATATAAATATTAGAATATATTTATGAAATTAAATGAGGAAAAAATACAATTGTTTGATTGATTTGTTGAATTTAATTTTTATTTATATTGATTATTATAGAGTTCCTTCCATAACATAAAGTTATGAACAATGGATATTACTCGTACACATAATTTAAACATTATCTATCAAAAATATATATATACCAAATAACTTAGTTTCTCTCCTTAAGTCTCATAAACTATTTAATCTCATAATCATTATTAAAAGCATTCATTTTGTTCCAAACATAAATTTGACATTGTTAATGGGTACAAAATTAACCTACACACATTTTTGGTTTTCAATAAAACAAATCTACCATATTTTATAGACCTTTCCCTATCCTCCACACATAAAATAAATAAAACAAAAAATATAAGCATACATAATCAAATATAAGAAAATCTAAAAATAGATGGTAAAATTAGAAGTAAATTAGATTTGAATAACCATAGAAGAAGGATAGGCTGTGTGGGATTGGTCAAGTTCCTTAAAAATGTGGAAGGAAAAATCTTTCCCTAAGTATAGTTTAGGCTAATTGAATAACATGGAATTTATATAGCAATTGACCTAGACTAATTTAATGATAACAATATTCTTAAATATCTTGTGCCTTTGGAAATGACCCAACAATCTATACAACTCTACTCTCCTTCTAGAGATCCATGGTCATGAAAATATCTTGTGCCTATGGAAATGGCTTGATAATTTGTACAACTTAGTTTTGTATTGTTTGATTTACCTCTACTTTTTCTACCTTTTCTACTATATAAGTTTAACAATGTTGAAAATGCCTTAAAAGGGATACTATTATGTTGTATGGATGAGACAAGGGATAATTGTAATGGAATGCATTTAAGTGTATAGGTAAATAGTATGAAAGAAGGAACCCAAATTTACACAAAATTATGTCATTTATGAAAATTTAAATGCATTATTGGTCTCTCTTCAAAATGAACAAAACTAAAAGGAAAACAACATGCAATTTATATAATTTGAAATTTAACTATAAGTTAAACTTAAGTTATTATGTTTCAAAGTCATATTGATCATAATTACAAAAAGAGGTGGTCTATAATGGCATAAAGAGAACCATGTCATGAGTGTAATATTTTATTTTTAACCTTAAATTTGATGACCATTTACAAATAAAAAAATATTTAATGATAAACATAATATTAATGATAATAAAAGAGTTCTTAAGTAAAATATAAAGTAAATAAATAACAAAAAAAATGTCTTTTCCAAAAGCAAAATTAAAAACTTCATACAAAAGTTAAAAAACTCTTTAAATAAAAATAAAGTAAATAATATATAATGTATATATACATATATATAGATATATGTATATAAACTAATATTACTTATATATATTAGAGCAATATTACTTACAAATATGTAAGTAATATTATGTGATATCATTTAATAGTAAACTTACATATCTATCTTAGATAGATCTATGTAAAAGACATCAAGAGGTATCTTTCTCGAGGCACCTATTCCATTTGTATATGGTAAGTTGATAGAAAATATGCACCTCGAGAAGGATATCTCTTGACTTCTTTTACATAGACTTATGTAAGATAGTATGCTAGTTAAACTTAGTTATATTCTATATTTATAAATACTTCCATAATTGTAATATATTAAAAATATTTAATTTATAATTAATTATAAAATCATCATCATAAAGAAAGAAAAATATCATTAATATATTCAATACTTATAAAATCATTATTTTGAGATGGTTTAATATAAGGATAGGGGGCTCTATAATTAGTGGTGCAAAGGCACAACATTTTATGAAGATTTTGCAAATGGGTTGGCAAGTTAAATGGACTTGAGCTTGGGAGAAACTCTATGATTAAGTCTACTTGAGTTGGAGTAGTACTGGGATGAGTGATCTCTCAAGAAGTCACAGTGCTTCACTCGTGAGAGCATCACCTATATGCAATAAGTGTTAAGTGGATCATTCATAATTATAAAAGTTAGGTTTGTGTGAATCGTTCTATTCATAAAATATGGATCAATGAGTAAAAACTACATAGTCATATCCTAATAAAATATCATAATAGTTTAATACAATTTTTAAAAAATCATACTTAATATAAAGTACTATTAACTAATATAGATATATTAAATACATCTATCTAAAAAAGGTTGAGATATAGTAATCTTAAGCTAGTTTATTTAATTAAGAGTTGTTTTGTCTTTTAGAATTCCTTTATTTGCTACATATATATACTAACACTTAAATTTTAATTTTAATGTAATTTTTTTATTAATTTATCTACATTGTTTACTTTATTTAAAGAGTTATGTTTTGTTTCCAACTCTTTTTTTTTACAAATCCAACCATTCATTATTTTCATCATACTTTTATTTATTTTTATTTTCAATACATTACTTTTTAATAATGGTATTCCTAATCATAAATATATATTTAAAATATAAATATAGACTCTAAATTATACCTTTCTAAATAATAGTTAAAAAAATTATTATAACAAAAATAAGAATATGTTAATAAACTATCTCATTAATGTAATAATTGTTTATTAATTCATCTCATTGATTGGTGCAGGTCAAATCTTATTTAAAAATATAAAAAAATTAAAGAATATTATTTTATTCTTTTGATTCACAGTTTGTTCCATTTATTTGTCCTCAATAGAAAAGATTTGATCTATCTAACAAACATTTTATATTTAAAATTTTGATATCTTTATAATTAAAATATATAAACTTTAAATACACCTGTTTATATAATGCTTAAAAAAATATTATAAATAAAAATAATAAAAATATATTAATAAATGAATGTTTATAAATTCATCTCATTGATTGGTGCAGGTCAAAATCTGATTTAAAATATAAAAAAATTATAGAACATTATTTTATTGAGAAATAATCTTTTAATATGATTTACATCTTTTGTTTCATTTATTTGTCCTCAAGCATAAAAAATATTTGATCTATCTAACAAACATTTTATATTTAAAATTTTGATATCTTTTATTTAAAATATGAATATAAACTTTAAATTACATCTATACAAAATACTTAAAAAATTATTATAAATAAAAATAATAAGATTATATTAATAAATTATCTCATTAATATAATAAATGTTCATAAATTCATCTCAATTATTAATACAAGTCAAATCCTATTTAAAATATGAATATAAACTTTAAATTACATCTATACAAAATACTTAAAAAATTATTATAAATAAAAATAATAAGATTATATTAATAAATTATCTCATTAATATAATAAATGTTCATAAATTCATCTCAATTATTAATACAAGTCAAATCCTATTTAAAAAAATAAAAAATAAAAACTTTGAAGAACTTTATTTTATCTTTAAATAATCTTTTAATATGGTTTACACTTTTTGTTGCATTTGCTTGTCCTCAAACGGTAGGAAAGGTTTATTTTATTCTTAATAATTATTAATACAACTGTACAAAAAGGAATCTGATAGCAATAAGCCGTTGGTCAAAATGATAGATGGGCTTTACCACTTGTGACTACTTTCCATATGACCGTGACTATTATTTAATGGGCTCTCCTAGCTAAATTTAGTGAAATTCAAACATTGAAATATTTTAGTTTTGTACATTGATGTATAGGCATATATGGTTTTTTTTGTTTTGTTTTGTTTTGTGTAGACTTATATTATATTGTATGGTGTTCAAGTATAAAATTTAAGATTTGATGAATAGTAATGTGATTCATGTGTAAAGTTGAAAAATGTTATGTTATTTGTGTTTTATATTGTGTATTTATTATAATGTTTGTGATATTAATATGTTATAGAATTCATTTAGTCGATTTTTCTAATCTAAAAATTTATTGTCGCCATGTCAAATGAATCCAACTCTATTTAATGTCTATTTTTAATAATTTGTTAAGCTTTCTAGAAAATTGTGTCTCCTTGAATGCTAATGCAATCATGGTAGTGATCTAATTGTGATCATGACCATGGTAGTGACCTAGTCATGATCATGATCATGGTAGCATTTGCATATATCAAACCATTTCAAAATGATTTAAAGTTACTTCTTTTGTTGTTTTTATGTTTTTGAACGATTGAAGACATGCAAAATTTATAAATTTTTATTTTAAAGCTCATTATCGAGTTTATTGCTACATCTTTTTCTTGCATGCTTTTTGGATTCCTCTCTTGCACTCAATTTCTAATTTTTATTTTCCCCTTCCCATGAACATTCTAAAGTTATTTTTCTTCTACTGTAATAATATCTTTTTAGCATCCATCATTTTATCATTACTATTGATATCCCATAGTTTACCTATCTCTAAAACATATAGCTTTGCATGCATATCCTTAGCATTTTGACAATCTTCTTATCCAATATTCCCTCCCACATTGGATCACTATCACACACTACAAGAAGCTTGTGGGATATAGAAATATTTTAAATTTTTCTATTTTATC